>VYZT01060110.1:0-57446 GCA_013400735.1 Pomatostomus ruficeps | reverse complement strand
AGGAGCATGGAGGACTCTCTTATGTAAACATACGCTGAAGAGGGTGTGTTATGTTGTTTATTAGCTGATGATAGATTTTTTTTGTCCCCCCTTCACTTAATTTTAACTTTACTAAAAATCATTTTATTAGAAATGAGGGAGAAAAGGCTGCGTGGAGTGGGCACCTTCCAGAGTCTTCTCCACATCAAAACCTCACTGTGAGACCTGGCAAGTGGCAAAGGACCAGATCGCTCCTGGTCCTTGCTAAAATTGCAGGAAAACGGCCCAAAACTGGGACGTCCTCTGTGCCATTGTGGTAAGGCTGCTCAGACTGGACATGGGGAGAGGACAAGACGTTGTGTCTGACACCCCCTTTGCAAAGGAACTTTGTGGCTTTAAAATGTGTGGTTGAGTGTCCTGAAGGCACAAGCAGATCGTGGAGAATCAATTCCTTTTCTGAGGCCATATTGCCAAAGCAGGGGGGGTTGAGAGCCTGATTCCCTGTTGGTGCCTCGATGGGTTTGAACACATGTAATTTGGAGCTGGATTTCTGTGGTGCCAAACTGGAATTGTATCAGTATGGCTACTTGGGTTTGCACTGCTTTTGCTGCATTGAAAACGGGCCGTGTTTCTGACAGGTTTAGACTTTTATAGATGGAGGCCCGGGCAAAGCTTGGCTCCCAATGAGCGCTGCAGTGCTTTGTGCCAACTGGCCAAGTTAACTGTTTGGAATATCAGATGGGAAAAAAAAGCACGGAGATACTGGTTCTGCAGCTGCGGAGTATCTGCCTGCAGATGTTTCTGCCAAGAGAAGGGGTTGAAACTCGGTTTCTTGAGATATTTTAATCCTATCTGAACAAAACTACATAAAAACGTGCCCTGGTATTGTCTGCATGGGCCAAGGAGCACATTGTTCCTCGCAGTTGTGTTTGCACGGTCTCATTGCAACGGAACAAGTCTCCTCAAGCCTCCTTTCTCCACGATTCCCCGTGCATTGGCTGTGTTAATCAAACCCTGCCAGTGGCAGCATGGTGATGTGCAGTGGTCAGGGCACTGCTATTAATCTGATTTTAAAAAATGAGAATATTCTGTGATGTCCAGCTTGGTGCAGGTTTGGAAAGCCAAGCCTGGCCTTCCGTAGAGGTTTTTGAGGCTCGATGTGCTTTCACATCAACTCTGGAAATTTTTGCTTTCTTGAAGCAGGTTAAGCACTGCCTGTTTGTAAGTTAGTTAATTAAGTAATACTCATATCTGTTTTAAATCACCACCCTTAGTGGAAATGAGTGGTTTGCTGTGAAACATGCAGAAGCAGAGCATGTTGTTCCAGCAGGCGATGACAATTATTTCTGTTGATTCAAGGCAGCCCTTTCTCCAGGTTGCGTTTTGTAAGGAAGGATGAATTTACTGTTTTCCTGCACGCTGGTACACTGTAGGGTAAACTGTTTTGCTGTAATAGCTGGGAGACTGATCTGTAGGGCTGGCTGAAGGTGTTGGTTCCTGTTGGTAGCAGCAAAGAGAGCAGTTCCAGAAGCTACATTGAATTACACGGAGAAGTTTCCCGCTGTTGATGTGACAAACTGGAAACAGGTACCAATTAGTGGTTGAAAGGGAAAAGATTAACTAAAGTTGTATACCTGGAGGATAGGCAAAGGGAGTAGCTGCTACACAGGCATCTGAGGAACAGATCACCTTCTTATTTTGGAGATGGTTCACTCTCCTTATCGCTTCATCTTGCTTTGGACTGGGATTCTACCAGCTGCCTCCCAGTTGGAGTTGGTTTGCTGTTTGCCAGTGTGTCGAGCCACGTTTGCTTCCTGCCTTTAATCCGTGCTCCTGCAGGATGCCTGAGCAGAGCGCTCCCGCCGCGCTGCTGCCGCTCGGTAGCGCGTTCCTGCCGAACACCTGCTGTCAGACTATCATGTCCTTTCTTGTCAACTTGCACAACGCTCCAGGTCTTGAGCAAGACACCATGATGGAAGGCTTCTGCAGCCTGGCCTTTATAAATCTGTGTGGAAAGCGAAGCCTTCGCACAGGGGACTGCAGCATTTTCTGGGAACTGGTTTCTAATAGTATTTGATAAAATTCTGTCAGGAAATGCATTTTGTGAAGTAGTGGATGTGCCGTAGGTTACGGAACCAAACTGCTCCACCCCGAGAGGAGCCGTAGCTGTTGTGTAACGGCAGCAGGGAGTAATCTGCACAGATCTTGGGAGACGTACAAGGGTGGTGACCAGCGAAAGAAGTCATCAAAGAGGGGAGCTGGTTAGGGATGTTGGCATGTGCTGACGGTGGTGACAGACGTTGGCACAGAAGGAGGAAGGTGGGGAGGTGGAAGAGTGTGAGGAAAGGGGCTCTTGGCAGGAACAAAGCAGTATCGCTTCACTCGGGAGCCTGTAATTACAAGACTCCAGCCTTGTGACACAGTGACTAAGCGTGTCACCTGCAGCAGAGGAATTTGGGGTTGCCTCCCCCAGCAGCTCGTGCCAGATGGAGCGGGAGTAAAAACCTTGTGGAAGGATAAAATTTAGCTCTCCACTGGGCTGCAGTTTTTAAGTTCTTAATAGCAACACTGCCATGTGTCTTTTCCCCTCAGCACATTCTAATTTTGGTAACTAACCCATGGTTGCAAAAAAACCTCCACTAATCTCTCTAGCAAACAGGATGGATGAGCTTCCTGTACTTGAAACTTCAAAGATCCTAAAATGCCAAGCGCTTCCTGATCTGTTGGGCTGGGAGCGTGACCTGCTCTGGCACAGAGCGAGAACGAAAACATCGGGCACCGAGGTGAGCCTCAAAAGCGTAGGAGAAGCACCTTTCTGGGAGCTGCCTTCACTCCTGCCAGAGATAAATGATGGCACAAGAAGGGCTCAACACTTCCCACACTTGCAATGCGTCTGTCCTGACATGTGGGCCAAACCATGGAAAGCATCTCTCAAGCAGCTGCTGCTTGCACAGGCTGCAGGGAGGCTGTGACAGGGTGGTGAGGCCCTGGCACAAGGTGCCCAGAGAAAGCTGTGGATCCCCTCAGGCCTGGAAACGTTCCAAGCCAGGCTGCATGGGGCTAGGAGCAACCTGGTCTAGTGGAAAGTATCCCTGCCCATGGTAGGGGGTTTGGAACAAGATGATCTTTAAGGTCCTTTCCAGCCCAGGCCATTCTCTGAATCTGTGATTTTATTTCTTTAAAATGATTTAGAAATGTTCAAATACTGTAATGGTAGAAGTGAAAAAAAATTGCATTACCCAGTGAGGTTACAAGATATAGAGCATCTCTTCTGTTGAGGAGCCCATGTAAGTAGAGGCCACAACCACAGTTCATAAATAGCAATTGTTACTTTAAATTGGAAGGATTTAGTTACAAAGGAACTATGCCCAGTCCTATCATTTTCATCAGCGGTCTAATCCCAACAGACTCCAAAGGCAAAATTAAACTTTTAGTTGTACTTTTTAGATTCTGCATTAAAAGCAATGTATTTGCTTGAAAGGAAACAAATTTAGTATAAAAATCTGTTCCTGCTTGTGGAGATGGATTGCAGCAGAGACCATGCAGTAACACTGATTCTCCAGATGAGCTTCTCTACCTGCTGAACTGATTTGCTTTCTCTCACTCACCTCAACATGCCACTTACTGCTTAGGAGTTTTTAAGTTGTATTTATTTTTCCTAACGTTAGGTTACTGTCTCGCACAGTTCATGTGCAACTTTTTGTTTTAAGATCTGATTAAGAATGTTTTTGATGAACTAAGCACTGTGGAGATGTATCAGTAGGAAAACTAATTTTTATCCTGTCTCACAGAAAGCTGGTTAGGCTTCTGCCAGTGTTGTAGTTCTGCATTCTTTGACAGTGGGTTTTTTGAAATGGCCAAGTATCCTTTGAGAAAGCTAACTGAAGGTAGATGCTTTAACAAAAAAAANCTGAAGTAAAATGTTTTAAAAAAAAAAAAAAAAAAAAAGGAAAGAGGAGGAGGAAAATTAGCAAAGCCCTAAGGTTAAATCTGGTCCATTCTTAACAGGAACCACAAATATTTTCCAGGCTTAACCTGTATAAGTTTTCTTTCCTGAAATAATTATCTTCATAATTGCACACAAAATACACATTTTTGACCTAGCTATCTTTTCCAATTATATATTTTGAGGGAATACTCAGTTTTAATTACAAAAAATTTGAAATGTTTCTTTTTGAAAGGGGAGCAGTTTCTCCTTAAGAAGTTGTGGGTTTACTGTTGGTGGTACTCTGTGTTACATGACAATTATCCCACTTTCCTACCATTTCCCAGAGGAGCACAGTATCTGTGTACCACTCATAACCTTTCAATGCATGAGCACTTAGACCCCTTTCATAACTGTGTTAGTAACAACAACAAAATCACATAAACCTGCAGGAGAATTGCTCAGTGGTACGAAGTATTCTGGTTTCTACCAAAACCTCAATTATTTAATTTTGTGCCCTTCCTGGCCGACATAAATTATGCAGCCCTCGCATCTCGACATGGGTGAGTTATGTAGCTCTGCGCACACATCAATTAATTTTGGCCCCATCAACTTCCCAGCCCCTGTGTGCTCCTCGCCCCAAATCGGGTTTGCATCTCCCAGCCGCGAGCGGTTCAGCTCCCGGCAGCCGCATCTGCCCGGGCCTGCAGCCCCACTTCAACTCTTCACCCTCCCCCTCCTGCCTCTGCTCCTGCTCAGCCGAGCCGCCGCCTGCTCCTGCTGAATCCCTCCTCCTCCTCCCGCTCCACAGCGTGCATCCATCTCATGCCTTGCCCGTGGGTCACCACCTGATCCTGGTGCACCCAGCCCGGGGCAGTGGGGCTGGCCCAGCGGTGACTTGGTTGTCCTTATCACTTTCCTCCCCATTTTCGAAGTGCATGTTGCAAGATTGAAGCTCCATCTTCTGGAATGGCCTGTGAAGGTCATGGTGTGCTTGGAGCAGCCACCTCCAAAGCCCTACCCGTGGTGAAGCCTTGATCATGCAACATCCCACTGAGGAAAGCAGTAGCTTCTAGCTCTGTACAAAAAGTGGTGTTGGAAAAAAAAGATTGCTGGTGCCAGCACCCCTCAAACTCAGCCCTGCTGGTAAGCATGACCTGGGCCTTGGTGTCACCCACAAGTGACACCACTGCTGCAGGTGTCCACACTGTGTGCCTCAGCAGGCTTCCCTAAGCAACCCAGAGGAGCTCACTTCCCCCCAGTGAGCAAAAACATCACCAGGGATGTCTTGGTCTCTTACTGCTGACTGTGTGTGCAGCTGGGTTCTGAGTTCTGAGTTATTTTGGCCAGAAAGGAAGAGCATCTCTGTGAAAAGTGTGCAGAGACCCAAAGCCTGGGAGGGCAGCGTGATGTCCTGCAAATGAGGGAGTTCTTGACTTGCTCTTGCTTTCCAGTTGTGTTCCGAGCAGCTCTGCAGCCCACCCGCGGCCTCTCACCAGGCCTTTGTCCTCCAGTAACACAGGATGGGTCAAGGCAGGCCCCTTCCTCACCCTCTCCTGCTGATTTTAGCTCCTGAGGAGCATGGAGAGAGGGAGACCGGTGGCTTGCCAAAGGGCCAGGGTGATGACAGCAGAGCAAGGAGCAGTCAGGCTGTGCCCAGGGTCTCCCAGGGTCACCACATCGGGAAGGCTGGTGGAGACCAGCTCTCAGTTCAATCTGCTTTTGTCTCCAGGGGCTGGAGGGAGCCTGACTCTTGTCTCAAGCTGAGGTTACAGAATATTTTCTCTCCTTTTTGTCTGTGTTGATATAACCAGTGAGCACTGCTGCGACCGATTTGTGCTTTTTTTTGTACAGTTCCCAGCACATCTGGTCACCTTGGATAAGGTCCCTGGGACTGATTTTAGCAAAAAAGTCATGATAGCGTTGGGCCTCCAGTTATCACCATATGTAGAACACAAAGCATTGGGGACAAACTGGAGGAAACACAGATTTTAGTCACTGACGAAAAAAAAGTATGTTCACTGTGTTATATCTGCAGTTGTGCTTATTGTGTCGGAACTGAGAGCCAGGCAATGGAGCTCTTGCTCCCAGCTGATTGGCACTGAGCATTTTCCCTGTCCCACCTGCACCACAGCCCTGGTCATTCATCAGTGGGAAGCTAAGATGGCTCTAGATTATTAAGCTGCTTCTAATTATCTGGGTGTCGTGATGGAACCTGCCTTGGTTTGAAAGAGGCGCACCACCGTACTCACGTGAGCGTTTCTTGTTTCTTCTAAATAATAGAATTCGCTATGGGCATTTCCTTAAGAGCACACAGAACACAATTGCAGTCTAATTCCTCTCCCTCCAAGCCTCGTCTTGAAACATGCAAATTTCTCTTTCAAGTGTGTTGGCAAAAAATGGCAACATCCTGACACACAGGCATGATTTAGATGCTGAATGATACACTGGTCGAGATATCAGTGAGCCGAGTTCTTTGGTGGGTTTAGTAGGAGTGCTGTGGTAAACAGCCCAGTCTGCTGAGCAAATATCAAATATTGGTGCACTCTTTTGTAGGGATCCAGCACTGGACACTGCAGGGACAGGGTGCTGGGCTGGATATGGACCTGTGGTCTTCCCAGCCTTGCTGTGTCCTTGCACAGCTCCATGCAGCACCACAGGGCCGTGCGCTTTCTGCTGAGCGTTTTCGTGTTCTGTTTTAAAAATAACAAGACATCTCCTAACATTCAGGATACATGTTTCCACTCTGAAGCACCACAACAGTCTTTTTAAAGAAACTCTAGGAAGGGTGTTAACTTGATCAATGCTGTGCAGGAAGGAAAGATCTTTCCTACTATTTTTTCAGCATGACTTTCACTGACATGATCAGGCTGGGAAAAGACTTATTGGCTGACAGCCCAGGACAGCCATGCAATATCTCTAGTCATCTGGAACTCAAACTAGTCTACCCAAGGGAGAACCATAACATAAAAACAATTTAGGCTACACGCTGAATCCTATAAACATAGTTCAATTTTTTAAAAAATAGTTTAAATACTATTTATGTGCATTTGCTGTGCATGGGATTATTGTATTTTGCTTTCTTTTTTCCAAACTTCAAGTAAGAAAGGCTGGGAGGGTTTTTTACTTTTTCTTACTGTAGATGGTTTTCAAAAATCGTGGAGATTTTTTATAAACATAGGGAAATGAGCTTCCTCCCTTCTCATAAATTTAAGAGCTTGGCTTCTCCTCTCTATCGGATATAATTGTTTTATATATAGATAAAGTTTACTTTTTGACCCTGTCCAGAAAGCTGTTTGAAGGGAGCTTCCAGAGGCCCAGTGATCCCCCTCCTGCACATGCAGAGCTTTCACCAGGCCAGACTGGGGAGATCTTGACTTCCTCTGGCTGAGCCATAAAACCCCTGAGAGCAGAGTTTCCACAGCCTTCCCAGTGACCTGCCCTGAGGCTGTGCTTCTCTGAGAAATTTCTTCCTCCCATCCAGTGTGAACCCTCCACTCTGCCCTTCGTAGCCATTGTCCCCTCTTGCGTTGTCTGTCACTGTTCTGTCACCCTCCCACCTCCAACATAATCTGAGTGACCCTGGATACCCAAAGTGCAAGGCCAAACGCACGAGTAGGAAGCTGAGCATCGCTGGTCTCTGTCTGTTGTTACCTTATTTTGCATAAAATATCCCGTCAGAGTAACCTGCTCTTCTGTAAGCATGTGCAGCTCTGATAACATGGGATAAAGCAACTTGGATCCAGAATGTAAGATTCACTCCAACAAAACCCTTCTTTTCTCCGCTCATTGTCTTGGTGGAAGATCTGAACTTGGGATGTGTCCATTGCCACCTGTCCTTCTGCCAACTCTTAACATTCCAGCACACCTTGCAACAAGTCTAGAAGTATTACTTTAGGAAATGACTGTGGTTCCTTTATGAGTCCTTTTTTCCATAAACTGGTATTTCACAAGCTGAGCAGCCTTACTGTCTTTTCTTGTGCAGGTTCTTGCTTTTGCTGGAATTATTTGGTTATTTTGCAGTGGTTTTTTCATTGTGGTTTTTGACTTCCTTGATGTGCTGTAACTTTTGCTGTGATGCTTCCATTGCAGGCCTTGCTGAGGCCGGGGCGAATAGACAGAATTATCTACGTGCCCCTGCCGGACGCAGCCACTCGCAGGGAGATCTTCAAGCTTCACTTCCAGTCCATGCCAGTCAGCGAGGAGGTCTGCGTGGCTGAGCTCGTGGAGCGCACGCAGAAGTACTCAGGAGCAGAGGTAAAACTTCCTGGAGCTGGTGCACAAAATGGTGTTTAAAGTCGAGCTCAATATCCCTTGAGCCTTCTCAGAGTGCTGGTGGGAATTATGAAAGGGAATGTTTGGGATATTCCTGTGGTTTTGCTTCAAGGTCCCCATCAGAGGAGCGTTGCCAGGGGAAGGGTCTCTGCCAGGGTGAGCCTTCGTATGACTGCAGGTGGCCTCATTAAAGATGTGCTGCCAGGAGTGGAGGGGAAGGGAGGTGGAGGCAAGTTCCCCCAGACTTCCCAAACAGTTCCCCCACATCTCTGGGAATCTTTTGAATGTAAGGTTGTGACTGAGAGCCTCAGGTGGAGAGAGGAGAGATGGAATTATGGAACAGTGCAGGGGAATTGCAGAGGAGTCACTTTGAAGCTTGTATGTTCCTATTCCATATAATCAAGACCTCACAGCAGCACTTACTGTTAAGGCTTGTTGCTTTTAGTTAGCTTCTGACAGTGGATGTCAGGCAATTATTTCCTGTCCTAGGCAGAAGGAGAAACTTTCTGAGATGCTGCTGCCTGGCAGTTATAAGTATCAGTACATTAGTGGTCACCATTGTGCTCCCTGGATATTATTCATGTCAGTGTCTCGTGAAAAGATATTTCATTCTTTCCTCATTTTAATTAATTGAGAGTAATTACATTAATTCAAAAATTCAAGGAATGTTAATAAGGTTGCCAAGTCGAGCTCTTGAAAGGTATGAAATACCAGAATTTCCACCTTGCTGTAGCCGGCCCTGGTGTCTGCATTATCGCACCATCTAATTGCAGAGTCACCCTCTACTTTTTCCATAGCAGAGTGGAAAATGTGATGTGCTTGCCTTGGCTCCCCGTCTCTCTGTGTGCTGTTTACAAGGGCAGGGAAATAAGCTACACTTCTGTTTTGGGTGATGGTGGAGGATTCGTGTGATTGCTGTAATGCTGAAGGGCCTTCTCAACAGACTGAATCATGGAGTGTGATGCTCCCAGGCAAGGCTTCTGCTCCTTTAGCTGTCACTCAAATGCTGGTAGGTTGTAAAATGCGTTCCTGCCTACTAATAACCCCTGGCTGGTGAGGGCACTGCTGTGGGGTCATTTTGGGAAGCCATGTCACAGCGGACACCGAAGCCAAACCCACGAGAGTTTTCCTTCTCCGCAGCACAGGACAGACTGCGCTCTGGGAATGAATGAATGGAAGCTGTGTAGTGAGCAGAGCTGGTTTGTGTAGCACATCTTTCTGCCCAGAATGTGGGCTCTCACACTGAGGGAAAAAAAAAAAAAGGCAACACTAAAAAGGATTTCGGGCTTAAATGTTGGTCTGGGAAACTGTCACAGCTCTGCTGCCTCCAGGTTTTGGAGCAGTGACCTGAAACAGTGTTATGTTTATATTTGGGGGACAGTGACACAACTTGGGAAAATTTATCTGCCTCTGGCTGAGTTACAAGCCTCCAAAAACATAAATATAAACATATCCCCTGTTGCATATGGCAACTGTCGCCTTACCAGGCAACAACTGCAATGCTTGTATTTTAGAAATTCCAAGCATATGGGGATTTCCTTTGGATCTGGATCAGCTGAAAAGCTAGTGGTGAATTCCAGTGCCTGGCTGATAATGAGTGGCAAATGTCTTGGTGCTGGCTTTGTACAGAACCAAAAATAAGTTAATGGGTCATTGAGTGCAGCTACAGACTGGTTGCAGGGGGAAATAAAAGGCTGCCTGTTTCTAATATGGCATTTCTCACGAATTTTGTTCTTTTGCATCATGCAAAGTATTATAATAACTGGGATGTAAAGAGTAAATACAGAAAAAGCCTCAGTCAGGGTTCCTTGGAAGAATATATAAAGTCCTGACAGTTGGCACACACAGTGGCGAGTTTCATTAAAGCCTTTTCTTCCCAGTGTCTCCAGCTTCCCAGCTTTACAAATAGTTTCCGCTGCTGAATGGCAAGTTCCCATTCCACTGTTCTAGCCTTTGTTCGGAGAAAGAAATGGAAAATGCCTGGTTTTGTGACTAGAAGATGCTCTATGAATAGGGAGCTGCGTGTAAAGATGCGTTGAATCATCCTGACATGAGCTGAATAAACAGCCAGGAAAGTGGATAGTTCAGTGTGCATCTGGCTTCCAACTTGGCCCCTTTTCAGATCAGATACTTGTCTATTTTTGCCTGTCATCACTTATGACCAGCTATCTCTGTTCACCTGATGGATGTACGTTTCTCTTAATGACTACCTTTAAAGATACATCAAGATAGCAAAATAGGGTGATTACTTCCCACTGTTTCATGTGAGGGAAGATGGGAGATAATTTATGAGGGTGAATTGCTATTTCCTTTTCTCGTGTGTAAGTGAAGTTTAATGTAATAAAAAAAAGGCATTAGATGAGCAATATCTGCACAGTTAACTTTTAGGCTGAAGAAGTCTCCAGCTTTCTGGAAATATTTGGATTTGAGTGCAGTCTTCATTTCCAGACCCTTCTGAAGTAGTGCTCTGCAGCAGTGCTTGGGCTCTTCTTCAAGGAGACTGCATTTTATTTTGGGCAAAATTGCAGGAGGTCCCACTTTTATAAAACTGATAATTTTTTAGTGGTTTTCTGTAATTAGAATGTCTTCGCTCTGAGCTTATTCACAGTTTGATCACAGCTTTTCCTAGAGCATTTTCACTGTTGTACTTCATGCTGAGAAGTTTTATCTGCCTAATTTCCCACTGAAGTAGGAATAATTAAAGATCCGACCACAGAAGTATTTAAAAGCAATGTTTTTAAGTACAAGCAGTGTGAGTTCTTTGAGTCCCATTTGCTTGTTTTCATGGTGCTGCCCCAGCCAGCTCACTTGAGGAAAGATGGGCTTTCCACAAACTCAGGTGCTCCATTTTTCAGTTTGGGTTTAGACAAGCAAGGGATGGAGAGAGTGTTTCCCCACTGGAGAAATATTTTGTTCCAGAAAGTAGGTGATAAAAAGGAAAATAAACGCAGCGGAGTGAGAGATGTTCTTTTATTGTCTGAGCCACAGTCAGATGATGTCTTCGTTACAATTTAAAAGGCAGAGAGGGAGGTTTTAGGCAGGAACCGAAATCAAGTGTTGAGTTGTTTTGAGTGTAAAGTTGGTTGGAAGTAATAAAAAATTAAATAATCCGGGTATGACGACAATATTCCTCAAACGAGCGTGCTTATAAAAGTAAGATAATGGGACTGAGTGCTTTTAAATTGGTGGAAAGCAGGTCATGGTGAAAGCCAAGGCTGGCATGGTTTCTATAGTATTATCAGTTTCCATGCTTACAGGACACAATAGTAGAGCAGGAATCTTGGAACCTGTAAATCTTTCACTGGTTCTTAGTCGAAGTGGAATAGTTAATGTAAAAAATATCTTTCTCACTTTGCAATAACTCTCAATGGGAGCACAGAGAATGAAAGGGAAGAAAAGCAAGCTGATGAAGGTTTGCTCTGGCTCAAATAAGAGCAGATGTGATGCCAAAAAGATCTTCGCAGCAGCAAACTAGCTCAAATCAACTCAAGTCTTTGACTCTTAAAATATATATTCCAAAACGTGCATGTTCTTGTTTGCCAGATATTGACATATTTAAACAAGTAACTTTAATGAAAGAAACGCCCCAAATAACCATACCCTTTCCAAATTCCTTTTTCTTATACAGGAAGATACTAAGTACAAAAGGAACGAGGATGTGTTCCATCCTAGGTGCACAGGAGGGTAAAGGCTCTTTTAAGAGTTTGGGAAAAATTTGTCTATTTAGTAAAGAACATCTACAGTAAAGGAGAGAGAGGGTTTAGATATAGAGGAAATAAAGGAAATTCAAAAATAGGATGTGTTATCTTCTTTACATCTAGCTTTCCATGAGGGAAAAGATCTTCCAGACTTAAGGAAAAGGCTTTCTACTTAACATTATTAAAGGGCACTGGATTCAATCCTATTTAGTAGCCTGAAGTATTACAGTGAAATGTGATTTTCAAGCTGAGGAATGCCATCAAATTGAAATGTAGCAAGATTAAGGCCTCAGATGAACCTCTGATGTTTCTCTTGGAATGGTGCAGAGGATCTGTTAATTTATGTCACTCATTGAAGAGTGAACATTTTTGTGTGGGTGGGTGAGGAAAAGTCTCAGCCTTCTTCCAATATGGGTAGCATGGGATCACCTCCTTCCTACACACATTTATCAGTGCTAAGGATGTGTTTGGCACAGGTGTCTGGGAGGTGAGGAAATACCTGGCATTGGGAATGTTTTCCAAATGTTAGTGTTTGGGATAAACGAGATGAATCACCGGAAAGGAAATCACTAACTACCCAGGACTTCCCATGGGATTTTGCCTGCTGCTGGTCTCGCAGGAGGCTCCTACGTGCGGAATGTGCTTGGGCAGACTGGGAACGAGGGCAGTGCGAGCACCTGGGGATGTCTGGGACTGGCATTGGCGTGGCAGTGCTGAAAGCAGGACTTTGAGGCATTGCTCTGCCTCTCTCTGCTCTCCTTTTCAGTCCCTTCAGAACGATCTGGTTCCCATCACCCGTTTTTCAGAGATGTTGCCCAAAGTGGGCGGATTTTCATCACGTTGTGTCTCAGCGGAGCCTGATAAAGCACCGTGTGTGCTGACCCAGTGATGATCTAGAGTATGGCTGGCAATCAGCACATTTATGCCAAACATAAGGTTTGGTATGGAGGGGGGTATTGGCACTGAAATTTATGCATGGCAGGCTCATCTGGGAAAGAACATTTTCTCCTTCAGTGAGATAATGATTTGCTAATAGTTTAATCAAGCAGGGGAGATTTAATGCGTCTGGCTGAAGGGACACGAGTGTTTCCGAAAAGGTCAGAGCCATTAACAGCTCAGGAGGACACAGTCGAAACCACTTCCTAAGTAACTCAAAGAACAGTGATCCTCAGAGGAACTTGGGGAAAAAAGCCAGAGGGAATTTGAATGAGCACCAAACAGTGCTGAGGTATGAAATTTCTCTTGCTTCTCAAACCTGACTTCTATTTTTTTCCCGTAAAGCTCAAAGAGCTGATATTTTGATTCTTTAAATGCTGCAGCAGTTTAGATACAGGAACCTCACAGCTGATTTCAACATGTTTTTCTTCATTAACTCTTTAAAGGTATTGTCCACTCTATAAGTGAGCACTCTTGTGTTTGCTTTTGTCCTCCCTGTGCCATTGCAGGGTTGTTTTGTGTTACATCCAGTGTTTGGAGAAAGAACATCAGTAGGAGCATCACCTGTGTCAGAGCAAGCTCTGTTCCCCTGAGCCTGCACAAACCAGGAGCAAGCTCTGTTCCCCTGAGCCTGCCCAAACCAGGAGCAAGCTCCGTTCTCCCGAGCCTGCACAAACCAGGAGCAAGCTCTGTTCCCCTGAGCCTGCCCAAACCAGGAGCAAGCTCTGTTCCCCTGAGCCTGCCCAAACCAGGAGCAAGCTCTGTTCCCCTGAGCCTGCACAAACCAGGAGCAAGCTCTGTTCCCCTGAGCCTGCACAAACCAGGAGCAAGCTCTGTTCCCCTGAGCCTGCACAAACCAGGAGCAAGCTCTGTTCCCCTGAGCCTGCACAAACCAGGAGCAAGCTCTGCTCCCCTGAGCCTGCACAAAGCAGCTGTAGTTTCACCAACCCAGGTGAAGCCAGGGGAAATTCCGGGGTTTGCCAGCAGCACCAGCTGTGCTGTTTGCCTCCTTCCCTGTCTTTGCCTTCCCATTTCCCCACTACCTGACCTGCAGCAGAGTAACCAGGAGCTCCTGGTTGCTGAGGGTGGCAGAGGGGAGCGTGCTGCCAGCACAACAGAGCACTGCTGAGCTGCCCCTGTCACACAGAGAGACCCAGGCCCAGCCTCTGTCAGCCAGCTTCACTTGCCCTCTGCTCTTGCCTCTGGCTTTGCTGCTTTATTGTCCTGGGTTTGGCTGTAATTCCCAGCAATGGAAAAACATGTTGCTCTTTAAAAGCAGATGGGAATTCATTCCTGAAGGAAAAAAATACGTCTCTTTAGGCTGGTGCTATTGTTTTCTTTGAGTTTTATTTTTTGCCTCTGAGTTATTTCTAGCAACTTGTAATTCAATTTTTTTGTTGTTGTTGTTTAATCAGACAGTGGAGATTATTCTTCAGTGTCTTCAAGCACACGCTCTCAGTATAGCAATGATCACAAGTGGGGGTATGTAAAGTTCAGAGTGAAAATTGCATTTCCAGCGATCAGGAAGGAATTAAAAGTGTTGACTTGTTTCTGCCTTTTGAAGTACTTCCATTGGCGTAGTACAAATGCTTATATCAACTCAGGGTAGTAGAATTGGCTTTTATGTTAAAAAATAAAGGAAAATAAAAAATAATAAGTGCTTTTTTCCTCACACTGACCTGTTTTTCTGGTTTAAACCTGTAGTGCTGGCACTTGATATCGTAAGTTATGATGTGTCGTGGGGTATGCGGTTAGGAGTGAACTTGCTGCTAGGAGTTGGACTCAACTCTAGTCCTAAAGTATAAGACAAGGCATACAAATTGGAGAAAGTCACCAAAAAGTTATTGCACTTCAGAGAAAACTGATTCCTGGTCCTTCACTCTTATACGACAACTTCAGGGCCAGATCCTCTCGATGTACACAAGTTGCTATAAATACTGAGTATGTCTTGCTACATTAGCAAAAGATAGATCTGAAGTTTTATGTTTAGTTTTCCATGAAATCACTGATTTGCATCCACATTTTTCATAAACCAGGGTGGGGGTGGATGGGGGCAGGAAATATTCTTACTTATCCATTGCTGTTTCTCCTGCCCCTACGATTAGCAGGTCTGGCTTGCTTATGTGCCTGCTATGGATAATTTTAATAGTATGCAATGGCTGACCGTCCATCCTCAGTGTTCAATTTATCTTTCTTTACATGTATATTCATTTTCCCCTTGGATCTGCTGAGTTAGGGCAGGGCCACCAAGTTGATTAGAGGGATGGAGCACCTTTCCTATGATGAAAAGCTGAGAGAATCAGGATTGTTCAGCCTGGAGAAGGGAAGGCTTTGGGCTTGCCTAATTGTGGCCTTCCAGGACCTGAAGGGACCCTTCAAGAAAGGAGGACTGTTTGCTCTTTGCAAGGGTGTGTAGTGACAGGACAAGGGGGAATGGCTTCAAACTGAAAGAAAATAGGTTTAGATTAGATTATTATGTAGAAATTGTTCCCTGTGGGGCTGGTGAGGCCCTGGCACAGCTTGCCCAGGGAGCTGCCTCATCCCTGGAAGTGTCCAAGGCCAGGCTGGATGGAGCTGTGAGCAACCTGGGATAGTGGGAGGTGTCCCTGTCCATGGCAGGGGGCTTGGAATGAGATGATCTTTAGGGTCCTTTCCATGATACTGTGATTTCAAGGAGGTAGCACCAGGACATTATCTCCAGCACCAGCTTGGCCAGGAGAGCTGCCGAAGGCTCCCCACTTCTGCAGTGAAATCGCCTTCTGTCCCTAATAGAATCAGCCCTCCAAAACCACGGGTTGGACTTGGTCAATGAGATCTGAAGTAGTTCGATTATGATCTTAATTGGCACTGGGAATATTCAGATATAGCACCTGAAGGCTAATTCAGGATGTTTATACCAGATGAAAGCATCCAGAGGAACACCTTGTGCTGACCTACTTGTGTTTCTGGGGCTGTGCCAGTTAAATTGCTGTCATGGTAGAAGAGATGTTAATGAATGGCAGAGGAATAATAGGGCCCAGGTGTAAAAGCCTATTAATCTACCTGGCTATTGTTGCTGTGAATGAAGAACATGTTATTTTAATGGCAACTCTGACTGTTTGCACTTCACTGAACTGCAAAGATTGGAGAGCCGGGGGGAGGTATGTGACTTAAAATGTTTGAACATATATTGGTATCTTTGTGTGCAGGGAAAATAGGATGTTTGCTTTTGGCAGTCATCTGCAAAGTCATTGTTGCTGTTGCAAAAATTTGGAACCTAATAGTGAATAATAATATCTAATAAAATCACAATAGGCTGTGAATTTCTTGAACAATAAACGCACCTAATTTCAAGCTTAAATGCTCTCGCTAGTGAAACTACCATTGTGCAGTACATGCACCAACTGTTCTGGTTCCATTGCTTTCTCCCATGACAGAAATGATATTTCACTTGTGTGAAGTGAATTTTGGGGTTACTTTGGGAGTGGAGGGTTTTTTTGATTTCTTTCTTAACATTTTAATTGTGGAATGCTTTGATGCTTCCTGTCCCTAAAAATGTGTATAAGGCACAGACATGCCCTTGTCATCCCATGAAGTTACTTGAGTTTGAAAATGCACTCTGCTATATTCCTTTCAAAGAGGTTTTGATTGTGTGTAATTTTTGTTTTTCTAAGTGAAATCTTTTTGGGATAGAATACTTGAAATGTCTGCTTTTGTTCCACTTTCTTTTTTTGTCCACAAACTTTAGCAATGGCATTGTAAGAGCTGGTGGCATTTTGGTGAGATTAAGCTGCTTGGTGTTAATTCTGAAGCCATTTGAGAAGTTGTTAGTAATTAAGATAGTCACTGATCCTGAATGTGGAATCTTTCAAGTGTTTGCAGCCAAACCTACACTGTTAAACAGGGCAATTTTCATTCTTGCCATGTAACTTCTGTTTTCCAAAGCCCTGCTGGAGAGCTGATGGGCACAAGCACTGCTGTAGCTCAGATTTTTGCGTAGCAGAAGTTGGAGGTTGTTATTTCCAACTTATCTTTTACGGTTACCCTTAAATACATATGGAAAAGCTTTGGTTTGCCTTTGGCAGAAGGATTAAAAGGTTATTGGCAGATGGAAGCAGCACAATAATAACTGCAGCAAATTATTAGCTATGTTAGAAGCAATTCCATGGTCTGTTTTACTTTTTAATTAAACTTTTTTCAAGCTATCACCTAGTTCTCAGCTTAGGCTCTTTGTTTCCTGTCTTTGAGTAATGAAAATGTCAAGGATAGCTGGGTAGGAAAAAAGTCTTTCAGGTCTTAGTCTCCCGTAATTTGTCCATGGCATTGCGTGTATAGAAGGGAGCCATCGGATCTGGCCTGACCACTTGCAGTGGGAGAAAACAGAGCAAGCCCCAAGATGACTGCAAGTGCTAATTGGTCTTGACATCCCCATTGTCAGGGCAGAAGAACCAAGAGCGTTTTGTCCGGTTTAAAAGAGCTGCTTTGGGTTTTGTTGGATGGGTTATTTTCTTATTTAGGAAAGTTGGGGGGTGGGAGTTATTTTCTCGAAGTAATTGGCGTCTTACGGATGTGGTGTTTGTTACTTCATTTCCTAGCAAGCAAAGTGAATTTGTGATAAAACTAAAAAATCTCTATTATATTAACACGGCAGAGTGAAAAACACCATTGCAGGGAAAGGAGGGGGAGAGCAGCAATCTCTCTTCTGTTTTGTGCTCATGTGCTTTTTACTGGGATAAACCAAGTTTGTCTTTTTCCAGAACTGCCCCCAGTGAGCTCACATTTGATGATACACCGATGAAGAGGGGTTAAAAAAAAATTGCACCCAGCTCATAGGTCAGACTCTGTGGGTTTGCAAGTATTTGTGAGTCTGTGTAAGGAGAACTCTGCTCAGTCTCTTCAGCAGCCAATTTCCCTTGCACGGTGTGGTTTTTCTCATTCAGGGACCAAACAGCAGGAGCCAGCAGGACAGGTTGTTGGGGATTTTTCCCGTGACAGGTAAGGACAGGGACTTGGGTGTTCAGCACTGCCACACTGCCACAAGCAAGCAGAAAACCCAGAGCCCAGACCCAAAAGCCACGTGCCACTTGTATTTCTGGTTACCTGTGCAAATGGCGGTCGTGGCTTTGTACCTGGAGAGAGGGGAGTTCCCTTGCCAGGGAGGGCCCAGCGTGGCTGGAGGGCTCATCACAGGCTCCTCATTTCATGGGATCTTGCCATTTCTGTGGTCATTTCTGGGTATTTCTGTGTTACGTAAACCAAGGGGCAGAGAACCAAACTGCGCTCCTTTGTTAGCGAAACAGAATTTGTGAGGCAAGAAAATGCGTGCGGTAGTTTAGTGTAAACAAGAGAGAACAAAACTTTTCTTGATTTTGACTTTTCTAGTTTAAGGCCTGAGGACTTCCAAAGAAGTGTTCTTGGCAGTCTTGTTTTAATATTCAAATAGCAAGAGCTCATCACAATGAGATGTCAGCTCTCAGAAGTGGAATATGGAATATAATCAAAATGTTAAAAGCTGAAAACTTGCTCTTCCTTTCTAACATTCATCGCTACTGAATTTGCAAAAGTATTTGTGAAGAAAGGTGAAAAACCCAGGGTTTGGGGGGATTTTAAGAGAGTTTTTTCTTTTCTTTTCTTGTTTATGATTGTCTTCACAAGAAAATAAGTTCTATGAACTTACCCTTACAAAAAGGATTCTATTCTTCCTCTTCGTTATATACTGTCTTTGCACCCTAAAAGAAAAAAACATCAGTTTATTTATTAAAAAAATCTATAGTTTGTCTTCATTAAACCATGTTTATTAATGACAATATTTATAGAGGAGTAGGAAAAAAAGGGGGAAAAAAAAAGAAGTATGAAATTAATTTGTCTTCTGTCAGTGCTTGGAAGCTGGAATAAGAAAGGGAACTGGAGCATTGAGACAGGATCTTACCCTAGGCTAGTTGTTTACCATTAAAGAGAGAGCTT
This sequence comes from Pomatostomus ruficeps, assembly GCA_013400735.1. Classification (NCBI taxonomy): domain Eukaryota; kingdom Metazoa; phylum Chordata; class Aves; order Passeriformes; family Timaliidae; genus Pomatostomus; species Pomatostomus ruficeps. Next base: position 38,690 of record VYZT01060110.1, on the reverse strand, counting down.
GCACGCGGGAGGGAGTGTTATGTTTTGGACTTACTTCCTTGTAACTCATAAATCTTGGCTGTATAAACGTTCAGTCATTAATTAAGGCTTTCAAATTAATCTGTTTCCTGACTGGACTTGGCTGGTTTTGCATAGAGCGGTGCTGTTGCTCAATCTCCCAGTTTCGGAGAGCTCTCGAACGTGTGATACGGGAGGATGGTGTTTGTTGTGGAGAGCCAGTGAGCAGCACCAGAGGAGGGAGAGGAGCCCTCCAACATGCGCAGGAAAGAGGGTGCTGGTATCAAAATGGTTTTGTGCACTTTAATTGCTTCCCTGACTTCCAACAATGGCAAAAAGGCTGTTTTATATTGATAAATGTCAGTCCCGGGCAGAAGAATTTTTCACTCCATTCGTTATCCTCAAATAATGTTCTGTCTTTGCAGTTCAGCCTGTTTACTCAGGATGATGTATAAATACAGCCAAAACATCCCTCTCGTGACGGAAAAAGATTTCAACTTGTTTTAGAGACTTTTTAGAAATTAATTGGTAGTATTATCACTCAGCTGCTGCTCATTTGGGATTTGTGTCCTGTTTGTTTTACCCTTTCTTTACAAATGTCTAAATGTATATATAGATATTTGTGTTTCCTTTCTTACTTATACAGCCGTTGAGAAGATTTTACCATATATTTAATTATTTCTGCAATATTAAGTATTTTCAAAAATTCATCCTGGAGTTGTACTGCTTTTTGTAGCCATTTCAAACCACAAATATTTTCACTACCTGGGTGCCAGTTGACTAGAATTAAAGCAGTCAGCTTCCTTCAGTCCTGCATGTGCAAAGGTTTTCATAAATAACTTGTAGGGTTTAGATTAGACGTGTGGAAGAAGAGGGTGGTGAGGCCCTGGCACAGCTTGCCCAGGGAAGTTGTGGATGCCCCATCCCTGGAAGTGTTCAAGGCAACATTGGACTGGGCTCTGAGCAACCTGGTTTGGTGAAAAGTGTCCCTGCCCATGGCGAGGGAACTGGGACAAGACAATCTTTAAGATCCCTTCCAACTCAAACCATTCCAGAATTTTATTTTTTTTTTTAATAAAATGATATTTGCATATCCAAGAAAACCCCTTGCATTTTAATGGCATCAAAGAGAAGGTGTGTTTTCAATATCACTTAATCCCAAGCTAAGCCATTCCAAACATTTCCAGGTCTTTCAGTGTAGCTTTTTACAGATTTCTGATGTGTTTGTGAGGAGCACTGGCCAGCGCAATCCCTCTCCTTTTAATCAGCACTCTGAAAAACTCCGCGTGTCCTCAGTGTTAATGCTGGCATGTGAAAGAAAAGCCTGGCCTTTAAGAACAACTCTGCCACTCTTATGGTTTTTTGGAGCAGGGAAAGAGATGATTGTCAAAATTCTTTCAAAAGCAGCTTCATCTCTAGAAGCTGGTCACAGAGACACAGCATCAAACTCGTGCAGGCAACGAGTGATGCACTGAGTTGGGCAGGTGCTGGAAATCCAGGTGCTGTGCTTGGTGAAGGTGCCATGTGGAGCACGATAGGAACGCTTGCTAAATATGAAACGTGGCATTAAGAAACTGTGGTAATAAATCTCTCTTCTGCCAGTATGCATTTGATTGGAGACAGTCCTGGACTTGCTGGGAGATAGGATAGATTGTTGGATTGTCTCATTGGTTTCTTCTTTCCTATGGGTTTGATAAATCACTTGACACGTCGTATTTGGTAACAAGTGAAATGTATTTCAAAGCCTGAAATGATGCCTGGGTGACATTTATAATTTGAAATCCCTTGTTACATAAGACTTGTCATTCAGTGTGGTAGTCAGTGGTGTCTGTGTGCAACCCAAGGGGCAGAACAAATTACAATTCACCTTATTGCTTGCCATATGCGAAGCGGGACTGGTTTTGCCGTGTGCAGATTCAGAATGAGGAGCTACATTCAAAATGTTTCTAGGGCTTTGCTACAGACGGTGTGTTTTGTGGCTGCCCATTTGTTTTGGGACCTGTTTCCTGAGGGGTGTTACCAGGAGGTTGCATCAAGCGCCTTTGGAATGGCTGGTGCTGGTTTCGGTGCCATTCCAGGAGGTTGCATCAAGCGCCTTTGGAATGGCTGGTGCTGGTTTCGGTGCCATTCCGGTCCTGTACTGTACAGCAGAAGTCATTCAACCGATTAAAAAAGGGCTTAAAAGTAACGAAATAAAGTAAATAAAGGGGTCAGTTAATGTGGGGGTGGGAGCCACGACCGGTGACAACTCCCTGGACCACAGGAGCTGCTCTGCTCATCTGGCAGCCCCGGAGCTCTCCGGGCTTTCCTGGCAGACCCAACGCAGAGATCCATGCAGGATCCCCTTGTGATCATTGCTGTGGTTTCCCAAGGTGAACAAAACAATGATCCTGGTGTTAAAATGATAAACCAAGTCCAGCGCTAGCCCAGTCAGGTTCCACAGGGAACAGGTTGTTCCCCGCGAGTCGGAACAACGCTGATAACATTTGGCAGGAATAGCAAATACACATTAATATTTGCATTATGATAACAGGGAGAGTCTGGTTTGAGGTTTATATTTGGTACTAATAATTAATCCTTGGGTTTGAGATGATTCCTGAAAGAAAGTATCTCTTTCCTACAGGAACAGTCTTTCTTGAAAGTCTCTCATTTTTCAAACAGAGAGCCTTTAGTCGCTTTATTTTTACCATTTGAAATCCAGCAGTTTTATTGTACTAATGTTTAGCCTGCCAGGACTTTTTAGCACCAGATTTTTTTCCTTTGAAAATAATGAGGGTTTTTTTGCTGTTTGTTTCTTCTTAGTTCGTATGCAACATTTAAGGAAAGCTTAATTAACCCCAGCATACAGGGAGAGGGAAAGGAAACAGTGCTCAGCAATTGAAAATATATTTAGCTACATATGTACAGAAGTGATTTTATTACCTAAATCTCTTTCCCTTTATTTTTAGATGTGTTTGGGGGCTGGTAAGGGAAGGCAGGAAGAAAAAGAAGTGGTAAAGTTCCTTGGTAAAAAGAAGTGGAGGGAGGAAAAATGCTTCCATGGATCTGGAAAACAGAAATATAATGAGCTATCTCTGTTTCTATGTAGAGCTGAAGCAGGTCTTGCTTTTAAAAGTCCTTGAGTCAGAGTTTAAATTTCAATTTAGGAGGTTTGAAAAGGTTGGAAAAGCCATGGAAGTCGAATTCTATTCTCAAGGTGTGAACATAGGACTGGGCTGATCCTGGATAGGAAGGCCAGTCTTGTTACTGTTTTTTATTAAAATATTTTGTTACTTCTGCTGCAAATTAACATTGGTTTGAACATTTTCTCTCTTAAGTATTGTTCAGTCTTCCTCATTAAAAAAACATTTCCTCAATAATAATAGGTTCCATATGTAGATGTACTATGTATGTAAAGTGATACATATTAATATAGCAATTGCCCATGAAAATGTGTTTTTTTGCTTTTCCACCATGTAATGACCCTTCCTGCTCCTGCCCCCAAACAAGCAGAACAACAAGAACGGAAATGTGCAGTTCTAAGCCGTTTTCCAGAGAGGACGTTTTCCGAGCTGGAGCGGAGCTGGCAGAGGGGCCGGCAGAGATGGATCGCTCCTGTTCCAGGAACAGCCCGACTGCAGCGGGGTCAGTCCCGGGCCGCGGGCGCCTGACAGCGAGCGCTCGGCTTCCCGGGAAAGTGCTGGCCAGGTGCTTCTCCAGGGCCCTCCTCCCGCTGGATCCTTCTCGGACTGGAGGAGATGCACTCAGGTGCTTCCAGCTGAGCCCTCGCTCGCTGCTTTGCTGAACCCCAACACTGCAGTGAGATGGAAACACTTCACAGTGCTTTGCACTTCATCTCAAAAACCTGTGGGGAAAGCATTCCTTACAAAGAAGGAAGACAAACCCCCTTTTCATTTTTAGAGGGTTACAGCAGTATCCCAAAATTTGCCTGTAGAAACAACACCCAACCTCTGTTTTATAAAAACACAGAGCTTTAAAAAGCCAAGTTACCTTGTGAAATCTCTATTTTTAAAATCTTTTATGCGTTTAACAAAAGGAAGATTTCCATGTGTTCTGGTTCAGTCTCGGAACGTGATGCAATCAGTCAGTTTGGCCGAGGAGATGTTCTCCAAGTATCCTGCAGCAGATGAGCCTGCCAGCTTCCGCAGGGAGAGGAGCTGGGGGAGAGCTACAAGCATTTTTCACTCCTGCCAGTTGTGAGTTAAGAGACTGTCAGAACCATTTCCCAAGGCCAAAGGGACACAGCAAATTTTTCTTCAACCCACAGGTTGATGGGAAATTTAAAAAAAAATTAAAATCCTGAATAAGATGAAGTAGTACAGGACATAGCTGTCCTGTTACTTAAGTGGGAACAAATGTAGATATTAATTTTACTTTTATAAATTTTGCTTTAGACTTCTTTCTGATAAAAAAAAATTTAGAAACACTAAATTGACTAATTTCTTAAGTTCTGTATCATTGACTTAACTTTTTACATTAGAAATAGACTTCAGAATGCTTCACCTTGAAAAGATTTTAAGTATTTCAATTCAAAAATTGCTTTTTCAAGATTTCCCTTCAATTTTGTTGCTAAGTGGAATGGGTGAGGTTGAATTTGACAGATTGTTTATTTGGCTTTGGGATAATTGATATATTCTGCTTGGGAAATACTCTCCTCTCTATTCAGCAGAATGCTTTTGTAATTCTGCTTTTGGATGAACTTAAAATTAGAGAGAGTTTGGCTTTCTGGAACAGAGAATAAAAAAGAGGGTTTTTTCACAATTTGATAGATACACTTTTACTTCAGTAACTATTTTCAGCTCTTTTGCTGTTTCACTTTATAATTCTTTTGCTAAGAAAACTGAGCAGCCCAGACTAATAATCTGCAGGCTGCACTTTCACATGGACCCAGGTGTTCATGTTCTTCTGTTTATATTGACTCCACACTTGCAAGATAAGACTGTCTCAGGTGGAAATGGTAAAGTCGTAGGAAATAGGTTTTAGAAAGAGGAATATTTAGTTGATCTGTATCTCAGAACATACTCTGTTTTGAGAATGTATTTAAATGGTTGTGTGATTATACATAGTTGTGGGCGACTAATCTAGTCTGTTGCTGCAGGTCATGGGAATAGTCATAAAAAGTATTTATTGTGAGTGTGAACCCGGATGCGTGCTTTCCCGACATGTTTCCCATATGGTCTGTAAGTAAACAGTAAATCAGATAGAGAAGAGTGGAGGAAAGAGAGGAAGTGGGTACGTGGGGATTCTGCAGCATTAAAACCCTGCATGGCTTGAAGCCCTGGCTTGTTTTGTCTCTGAAGAAAAAAAAAGAAAGAGTTAGCGTAAGCAGAACAAAGATGCTCTGCAGACGTAGGAATCCATGGAGGTTCAGGCACTGACAAAAAAACATAATTTTTTTTAATCAGAAGAGCCTTGGTGGAAGTGCAGAGTGGACTGGCCACATGTAGAAATGACTTGCCATTTGCCCACCTACACTTAGTGCTGTGGCAGAGCCTGGCACGCATCTGCAGACTGCAGCCTGCACACTGCTCCTGAAACCAAACTAGTCCTAGGGAATTGGTGCTTCCATTTTGACAGCTCACCATCCATGTCAGAACATCCCTGTCAGATGTGTGCTTCCCCCTTGGTCCTCTCTGCTTGCTTTGGGAAACCTAAACCGGGAAGGCAGAGATGTGTCAAGTGGTCTCAGTGGGTGTGGATGGGGGTCTGAGCTGTAAGCACTGCAAAAATGCCTTTTTTATTGCAGCTAAAGAGCACACAAGAAGTCCTGAGTTACAGACTCTGTACGCTCTGTACACACACTCTGATGTGTGAGTGGGAGGGTAGGAGTTGTGCCTGGCAGGAGAAACCCTGTTTTGACACTGCCACTTCAATACACATGAAAAGTTTTGATCTCTACTCATATATTTGCTCTGTGATTATCTGTTTTACCTGACCTACGTTTAAATCCATCCCAAAGCTCTGAAGTATTGTTGCTCCATACTTGTAGCCTAAGCAGGTTTTCTTTTAGCCACCATGGCAATTTGTCTGTCACTGAAAAATGGCCATTTCTTAGCTCTTGTATCTTAGACTGGGAGATTTGCTCTTGGATACAGCTCGCACAGGCTTTCCATGCCCTGCAATCCCTCTGATTTTCCTAACGTCCTTGTCTTCTTGCGCGGGCTAAAGAAAGTACAAGTTTTCTGTGGGAAATGATTGGGAGATTAGAGAGAAGAAGTTGGCTTCGTTCCAAAGGGTGGTGAGATATATTAGCACAGTTTGTAAGATAAAGCCAAATCTCTATTCTCTGTTACCTCGTGAGACTCCAGCCTAGGGCTAAATGCAGCCACAGACGAACGCTCTTGTACTTCTGAGGGCACGTCAATGTGAGGAAGTTATCCTGGAATGAGATAGGGTGTGAATGTAAATGCAGTAGCTGTTCCAGCATAACATCCTGTGGAGACAAGGCCCTGGTGAAGTGACTAAAAGCAGTGGAATGACTCCAGTGGAAGCTGAGGACACTGCATTCCCCCCTCAGCAGCCAACCCTGCAGGCAGAGGGTGGGCTGGGCACCATGTCCCAGGCCTTTTTTTCGGTGGCAATACAAGATCTAACCATCTTTGCACTGGCTGCTTTTCCTGTTGTTGTGGAAATCATGACTTATTGCTCATGTTATCAATTGTCAGAATGAGGCGGATGAGGTGATGGCCAGCAGCGTTACTGCAGGTACCTTGTGAACACCAAACGTAGTTTAACACCCAGCGTGGTGGGGAATATTTTAGCTCTGCCATCTCTTACTGGTTTCTGTCATTCCCACAGATTATCACTCCAGCTTTGATTGTCTCTGTGGGTATCTAGGGTCTGGTAGTGTATGTTTGTAGTGCTGGAGAGGTTTATGCATGCACACACTCTTCCCGTGCAACTCTGGGAGTTAAAACTCACCTTTTTTAATGCTTGAGAGGTTGCTACACACCAGTTTTTAGGCCTGTGCGGTGTGATTCAGTTGTTACCTACCCTTTATGGTCTGCTGGAAATGAGTGTTTATTTTTAAAGTGCCTTTTCCCAGATTAAATAGAGCATTAATTAGTGCGTGTGAGGAGCCGGGTGCATTATTCCACCGCAGCTTTCCATCGCGTCGAGAGCTCATTACCAGATGCAGAGATCATAAACAAACACACATGGCTGCTGCATGTAAATCTTCTGCAGGAGAAATTACTGCTGATCCCTCCTGATTACATCACTTTGTCTTCCAGCTCATTAATACACTTTCGACCACGGAGAGTAGTTAGGTGCTAATAACTCACAAAGCAATATAATGGAGAGTATTCATTTTCCCTATTTGTTAAACATATTTCCATCTGGATTTTCTGCTCATAGTCTAGGCTACTCTTTTTTTTTTTTTTTTGGAAGAATAGTTGTGTAGTCAAAAATTTTCCTTCGTAATTGGTGTTTGCTTCCACAAAGTCTGCAGCAGGATATACAGATAGTCTTCCCAAAGCCACACAAAGATGATGCTACAGAAATTAATTTGAAATTATTAGGCCAAAGTCTTTGCTGGCACAATCCCCAGGGGAGTTATGCCAGCAGGTAAATTGGCCTAAGGATGAGTAAACTTAATGAAAGCCGGGAATCGCTCATTTAGGACTTGATCCTGCCTGTTACCAAGGAATTAGATCCCACTGCAGTAAGTCCCGTGGCAGTCCCTGGAACCAGTCCCTGCTGTGCCAGTGCTGCTGTAACCCCTCCGCTGCTGATGGTCCTTGAGGTTTGGGACATGAATGACCTGAGGAAAGCAGCTCATCCCAGGTGTCAGCAGAGCTTGCCAGCTGGTGAAAAATGACATTTGTGATAGAGCCAAGACCTGTAATCCTCCATTCAGTCCCTCTCAGGGATTGTCAAATGGCTGATTCCTGTTTGGAGTGACTTTTGCATAACTCCGCCAGGATCCTTGGCATGTAATGTTTCACGTACTCTGGTGGAAGAGACCGTATTTGTTACTCTTCTCCAATATTTCCTGTCCCTCTCCCAAACTCTCCAAGAGCACCAGCCACACACTGCCTGAGCTGCTGACCACAGCAAAATGACCTGGCAGGGGTGAGTAGCCTTGTACCAGAGTTTCTTCCTCTTTTCCTTTTACTGGAGACATCAATATATAAAAAATAGGTGGAAATGTAAAGCACCAAAGGAATGTGACATGCTGGCATTAATCACAACCTCGCTGTGACCAGAGTATGAATTTAACATTCATAATTTGATTGAATCCTTCATTAGAAACTGTCTCTTCTTCTGGGAATGGGTTTTACTGAGTCCAAAGTTTTGCAGAACCAGTAAGTACCATCTCCTTAAAGGCAACAAAATGTCTTGTTCATGGTACTTGTTCTGCTCAGTGATTTATAGCTTCCATTTAGCTTCCAATTATTAAAAGCAGATAAGGGGTTTGGAACGTATTTAAGCATGTGCTTTACTTCAGTCGTTTTTGCTGACGTCAGAGGAACCCAAAACAGATGCCTGTGTGCTTTCAGGGATGCTTTCTTGAAACAGGGGGAGAGGAAAAGAGAGAAGTCTCTCCTTCCCTTCTTGGCTCTCCTCTTTTCATGTGTGAGCAACACACTGGGCGCCTGGTTTTGTTTAAATCCAAGGATGGCAAACAACCACTCTCTGTGAAAACTTCCTTCTTCTTCCCATCCTTCTTTATGGTTTGTTTTTTTTTCTTCTTGCTATTGATATTTGGGAACCTGCAGAGACAAAGTGATGCGAAACTTGGAGGTCTGGCAGAGGAGTTTATTCTGGCAGCGTTTGTGTGAAGCCCTGTGGTGCCATGAAATCCCCCTCAGTTCCACTGCTTGCTTTGCTTTTTCAAACACAGCCGTAGCCTGGGCTGGTGCTTCATTTGCAGGGGGTCTGTCAGGGGGGAGAGAGATGGATGGGAGAATCTCCCAGCTCACAGGTTGGTTGGATTGCCTCTTTTACAGTAATAACATTCCTGAAGTGTGTTCTGATATTTTATAGCTTTTATGAAGGACATGGATACTTGTTGGTAAATGACGAGTCTGTGAACCCAGTAAAGCTGTTGGCTCTTCTGAATCAAGGGTGCTTGATGTCCACATGAATTCGTATCCTGTTAAATGGCAGTAGCACTCATTGTGTACTTCAACTTTGCAGTAAAAGAGTCTGTGTACAGACTCTACTTTTTAAAAGGGAAATAAGTTTATAGGAATTATGTTTGGGGATTTACATTTTGGGTGTTTTGAAACAGCGGAGCATTTCCTGACAGGTTTGCAACAGCTAAGCAAGACGTGTGTTGAGTTCACATTCACATGTAAGTGTTAGGTGGCTGTCCCTGCTTTGCCAGCTGCTCAGCTCGTGTGGTGACAGACCAAACAACTGCTAAGTGACAGCGCTGAAAACAGTTTCGCAGGTTTCTCAAGAAAGTGTAAGGACGAGACTTCTCCACCATCTAAGATGAAGGGCCATTTGCATCACATCTGAAATATTTTGTACTTTGTAAAGGTGAGGAGAGGAATATTTTGGAAATAAGAGCGTATATAGTTGGGGCACTGACAGCTGCATGTCACATCTTTTTCTCTCCACCACAGTTTGGGTTATGTGAGTAGGGTTAAGCTGACCCTAACCATGAAGTCTAGTGCTGATTAGAGATTTCAAACCCACCCTTCTGTGTGCAGAAATGTCAGCGTGAACTCGTGCTGAAGCAATAGAGACTTGATTAGGATCTTCTTTTAATCAAGAAATCATACTACAAAATACATCTGCTCCCAATAGTTTTAAGAAACGCCTTGTGGCAATTAAAGCAACTGTTCGCTCAGAAAATAATACCAGGAAGAAATCTATTTTACTGATTTTTTTCCCCTTCTAGATGTATAGACTGTGTTAAAGAGAAGGATCAGCAGTCCATCAATAGTCCATAAATTAGGAAGTCCCTTGGTGGTTGATTTAATAATCTAAGTAGTGTGTACGAGCTAAAGGAGAACTGGGAAGTAGCGTGTACACTTACTGCAGGGTTGTCAGGCAGTACTTAGTTATAAATCTTCCAAAACTGAAAAAAACCCACCCTGATAAGATTATGAAGACATGACAAATGCCAGCTATAAATAGATTTTTGAATTCCTGCTCCTCTCCTCTTTCCCCTGCCCTTTGCACTCCGCTCCAGTGTAACAAAGCTGTCAGGGCTGTGCAGCTCCTCCAGGTGAAGGTCAGCTCTTGATATATTTTTGATCACTGTGTGAAGTTCTCCTGTTAGTATGTGGTCCCCGTTTTAACCTCTTTGCAGATTCCCCCGATTATCCCAAATCACTTTCACATGGAGCTGAGGTTAAGCTTTATTTCTCTTGGCTTGTCCCTTCCGTAGCAGACACTTCGTCTTCACTTTGAAAGGACAAAGCGATGTTCAGCTGCCTGGGCCTGCGCCCAGCATTTGATTTATACATTATTTAATTTCCGTTAGAAAATTGGAAGCAGAACTTTAGGAGTGGAAGTCAGTCCTTTTCATTTGTTTAAGGATCTTTTAGGGCTAATATAATCATCGATAGTAGATGTCAGCATGATTAGGGTGACTTAAGGTAAAGCAAAGAAAATTGAGTACCAGGAGAAATTCTTTTGCAGAGGAGAGGGTGCCAAGATTTATAGCCGAGCACTGCATCTGTTGGTTATGAATTGTGGCATTAGAAAATGAAAATAGAAAATCATCAGGTTTTTGAGTGACACATTGAAAACACCTGCCTCCCCTGGCTGCAGGCTGGGGCAAGAAAGGCTCGCACCCTTTGCGTTACATTTGCAGTTGTTCCTTGGGCTGTGGGTCTCTCTGGAACCTCATTCAAGCAAGGAACTAATTCTGCAGAAATTCCTCACTTAGGCCGGAGGTTTGCATTTGGGCTGACGCTGCATTTGCTCCTGCAATTAGGTCTGCACATGCTTCTAAGTGACTGCCAAGACAATTTGAAAATTTCTCATGCAGCGGAGTCAGGAAATTAAAAATTAACTCTGGAAAGGACATCGTGTAATATTTGGCAGTGTGGTTTGAGTGCTGTGTCCACTGAGGGGTGGAAGGTCCTCGACTCACCAAAAAAAAAACCCAAAAAACAAAAAACCAACCCAAAGGTTGAAATATGTCTTCCATGGGATTTTGAATGGTTCACAGCTGAGGGAAATATGGGAAGGGGAAAGGCCTGTGGCATGCATGTGCTTATGGATACAATATGACTTACTTGTGGCCTTTAATTTAGGAAAATAGCATTTAATGAGGCAGAGTGAGGCTCCCTGGTGCTACAGCTGCTGTTCCCAACACGGTTATGTGGGGGGAGAAAGGGGCTTCAGTGCCAGTGTCACTGTGGTGCTGTGCCCATTGTAAGTCTCAGAGTTACCCATTTGATCTGTAAGTCACTTGATAAATAGGAGGTGCACGTTGCAACCCAAGAGAGGCTTTCTGAATCACAGCCCTCTGGCCTAAAACACGCACCTTCACCAGTCTGGGCTGCCGAGGGAAGTACCAGTCCTGTGGTGTCATGCAAAATGAAAGCAAGGAATAAAGCCCAGCTTCCCCACGACATTTCATGCATTTAAAACTTGCTCACACCATAAAAACCAAGTGATTGATATCAAAGAATCTTTCAGATAGCATGAAAAGTATTAAATATGATACCAAGTGGGAAACGTTAAGAACATCTCCTGATCTTTGCAATACTGAATAAATACAAAGCTGAGAGAAAATAGTATTTGGTTTTTGGTTCAGTTTGGACAGCATCTGCTGAGGACAGAGTGTACGAGGAGCAGATATATTTTCCTGTGTATTCACTCAGCTGCCCCCAGAGCAGACTGGGAGATACTTTGAGGATCCAGACTTGCATATTTCATGTACAGAGGGTTGCAGTATTGCCTAAGGCTGCTGTTCGTTCTTACTCCTCAGGCTCTAGATTTGAGGGATGCTTAGGATTTATACAACCCATGGTACTGGATTGTTTTTCTTCTAATTTTCTCATTTCGTCCTTCTTCCCTTCTGCCAAAAGGTGAATCCCTCCAATCCACAGCTCCTGTCTGTCTTTCCTGTTGCTCAGTGTAGTAGTTGTTCCTTTCACCTTTTTTTCCTCCTTTCTCTTTGCAGCTGTTTGGACAAATCCTTCGGATACAACTCCTTTCTTTAGTGGTGGAAACTGGATGGGGAGGAGAATTTTTTTCCCTCCTGAATTTAGGTTCTGATAGGCAAAGCAGCCCTAGGGCAGGAAGCAGAAAACCTGGTAGTGACTTCAATTTGTAAGTGTCCCTCAAAGTGTCCGTCGGGATCACTTTGGGACTGTCCTGGCACAGGCTGCACTAACGTTTCTTAGTGGCTTTTTGGGGTCTTTCAGCTGTGGTCCTTAGTTCTGTTACAGTTTCTCAGCTCACTCTTGTGGCATTCATCCCCTCTTCCCTTGAACACTATTAGGCATAAATTTCATACTTCTCTGGCCTTCAATTGCTTGAGTATCATGCCAGCCTGCAACTTTATAGAAGTTGAAATGCTGTTAACATTAAGAAGCAAAGCTGCTCACAATGTAGAGAAAGGGAGGGAAGACCCCGCTGCTTCCCCCTGTGCAGAAATGCTGAGGGGAAATTTTGAATGTAAAGCATCTTTGTGAAAAGAAATTCAAGTGACCTGTTTTCTGAGTCTTCATAGTGTTGGAAATTTGCATTACATTGTCTTGCCGAGACAAGGAAGGAGGGGGACAAAGCCCAAGAGACCAAGGAGGTTTTTGCAATAACATGACACAAACTGAGAAGGGGTTTACAAATATGAAAGAGAAGAATTTGTTAAATTAGATCTGTTATCTGTGGAGTAAGCAGATCTGGTTATCCAGAATACTGAGGATGACTTTCTGACATTACATGGATTCAGTTTCCTCAGCTGGAGGACGGCACCCACATTACAAGTTGTAATGTTAACAGTGCAAAAACAGACACCTTAATTGACTTTCTGTTCCACTAAAATACACCCCTTCCTCAATCCTTAACTCGAGGCAATTGCTGGTACCCCACTCTCCTTGTTCCATATATTTGCATCATTCGTGGTTTCTTTTCTTGCCGTAATTACTTCCTTTCTTTTCTTGCACAAGCAAAACCTGCATTAAAACTTGAATAAGTTCTTTACCAGCCTTTTTGCTTCCTCCTTTAGGAGTAATAACCATATACAAAGGCATTTTGCTGGGACTTAATGGCCTTGCTTTCTAGGCTTGCCTGTCCTCCCAGCCACACTCTGTCCCCCTGGAATACAGGCACGCAGGAGCCCTCCTCCCTGATTTTCCTGGGAAACATGAACATCTGCGTGCCATGGGAAGGTCCAAGAGGTAAACTTAGAAACAGCCTGAAATTCCTCTAGCTTTCTGCTGAGGAAACAGATACTCCACGGGAGACATCTCGCACCTTCCAGGAACTGAAAACCCAATAAATAAAAGCTAGAGAGCTTCCATCAAGGACATTATTCATTTTGCAATCCAAAGGCCTTATGTGTGTTCTCCCCAAATGTCTTTTCTCACCTCGTGCCTCAGCTCAGGATGTGTATGCATGTGTCATACAGAGACCCAGAAAGTATAACTCTTACTATTGTAGGATTTGTGTGGTTTTTATCCAAATTGATAGAAAAACTAAGTTTCTGGAAGATTTGTCATTATTCTTAACTGAGTGAGTTGGCTTTTACTGTATTGTATTATGATAGCTCATATGTAGGTAACTACAGTTGCTATTTTTAACCTGCTGTGTAAAATCCAAATCAGGACAGTGTTTGCCATGGCTCCAAAGACACAAGGAAAGGCAGAGTTTAAATGAACCCAAAAAAAGAAATTTTTTTGCTTTCCTTTTTTGCTAGTTGGATTGAAAAGTTTGGGGCTGTAGCTACCTTTAAATGGTGATATAATGCAATAGAAATGCGGCTGGAGCTGAAAGGAGATGAAAGACAGTTCTAGACTGGCTGTGCTCTATTGACCAAAAAAAAAATATTTTTAGGGAAGGGAGAGCACTTCTCCCAGTTCCTTTTGCAGAATTGCTTTTATTTGCTTTGTTTTGATAGGAGTCTGAGGCTCAGATTAAACTCAAGAAAGGAAAGGCAAGAATTATTTTCCAGTGCAAGAAATAGGGAATATGCTGAACGTATCACCCAACCTCGTAAGTGCCTCGAAATCTGAAAAGCAAGCAAATGCAGGAGCCACTTAACACCTCCACCCTGATAGGTTTCATAAGGTAGGAGCTGCCAAATCTGTTTTGTACAGGTTTTTTCTCTAGGGAGAAACTCACGACAGCCACAGCTAATGATGAAGTCTTCTAGTTTTAAATTTTTGGTTGCATAATCCAATCTCTCTTGCCGGCGGCGTTCAGCAGAATACCCTTGGCTCTGTGTCCAGGCCCTCTGCAGCACCAGCAGACTGTGAGTGAGAACACAGGATTCTCTTAATTACTTTTAATTAAAATGAGTGCGTGCGTACACACACACACACACACACACACATATAGAAAGGCTCTGTTTTTCTGGTGGCTTGGCTTCCTTTTCCTCATTGAAGGGAAGAAGTTAAACTTTCCCATTAAATGTTTATATAAAAATGAAATAATCCTGAGGTTAACCAGAAATGCAGCTTAATCTTGTATGGAAACACACATGTGATTTTTTGGGGGGGTTGGTTTTTTTTGTTTTTTTTTTTTTTAGTTGCACAAATATAGCTGAAACTTGAAGTTGGCAGAGAGTGCTGTTTAAAAATATTTAGTCCCAGCATGTAAAAACTCGTTTTGTTACGGAATTCCTTTGTGAGAGGTGCAGTTATGCCATGTCTCTGCCAAAGTGATGGGAGCCATATCGGCAGAGCGCCTCTTGGAAAATAGCTGTGTTTTGGGCTTGTAGTTGCAAAATTGAAATCAGAATTTACATGTTTTATACATTGCTTGGAAGGATCCCACATCTAGTAATATTTTTTAAGAGAGTGGAAGGGAGAAAAAAAAGAAAGCTTGCAGATGGAGCCGAGGCTGCGCTCTGTTCGAACATGTCGGGATGAGCAGAGGTATGTGTGATGACACTTAGCATGTACCACTGAGAGCGCTGCTTTATTCCCCTGAGCTGTCATCATGTGCTGCAGTTATGATACATACACCTAATTTTGGCTACATACCTCATCCTTCCCTTCCCTGGGCGTGTGTGAGCTTTGCAGAATAACAGGAGCTACTGATACATGTGATGCTGTCTGCTGCCCGGGCACAGCCCCTGCTCAGCTTGTGGTACTGGAAGAGCAATTAAAGGCAGCATTTTGGGGTCACTCTGCCTCGTTAACTGTTGCTGTGATTGTCCTGCAAGTGCAGCTGGCCAGTTGTGTGGCTCAGCTCTTGGCTCACCTTCAGGTGAATCTGAAGCCTGGCTGAGACCAGGAGGAGAGGGCAGAAGGAGGACTTGGTCTTTGCTGTGGCCACCACGGAAAGGGCTGAGTGGGAACCCCCATCCTGGTGAAATCAGGTGTATTCAGGTGGCAGCAAGGCTTTGTGTCCCTGTGCAGCACCTCAGGTAAGCTGTGGACACCCACATGCGTGGTCACCCGCACATCAAGCTGCAAAATTACGCAAATAAGCAACTGATACATGAAGTTGTGAAGATTTGGGGCGGACTGTTCTGAAATAAGGTCACTTATAGACATCGTTAAAGGAGCTGGTTTTATTCAATTACACGTGCTTAACAATTTCTCATGAAACAAATCAGGAGTAGCAGACATCATTTGCTCAGAGACACAGGATACACATAATCATAGAATCACAGGATGGTTTGGGTTGGAAGGGACTTTAGAGATCATCTCTTCCCACCTCCCTGCCATGGCCAGGAACACCTTCCACTAGATCAGGTTGCTCAAAAAATAATACCTGGCCTTTCCATTTAAGAATTGCAAAGATGCTGCCAAGTAGACAGTCCAATGTCTACTCATACTGGATGCCTCTTTGATAAACAAGGAAGAAAGAAGTCTATATTTTTATAAAAAATAATATCTGATTATAGACTATCATTGCAGAGGGTAGGAACTCATCTGTTCCAAGGCAGTGTTCCTAAATACAGAACCATAGAGATGTAAGTGCTTTAACTTGAGGAAAGCCAATAACATTTTACAGTGTAGCTGCTTAGAGATCAAAGAAACCTGTCTCACTGAGGCACTACTGGTGTGGCCTGTGAGGCCTTGCACACTTCAGCGGGGAAAATTTTATGGAGCAACAATCATATCCTAAGAAAATCCACTCCATAGGCTCCCACAGTTCAGTACATGAATCTGAGGAGTGAACGGATACTGTGTGAAAAGCATGATGCTGAAACACTTCATCATTTTCTGGTTAGAACAGATTATCTTCCCTTTGCAAAATGCCCAAATGTATAATTGTATAATTTTGTGGGTGCCCCATCCCTGGACATGTTCGAAGCCAGGTTCTGAGCAACCTGGTCTAGTGGAAGGTGTCTCTGCCATGGCAGAGGGGTTAGAACCAGGTAATCTTTAAGGTCCCTTACAACCCAAACCATTCTGTGATCCTGTGATCCATCCCGTTTAAATCTACAGATCACAGAATTGAGCAGAATAAAGAGATGCACATACGGGGTGGTTCTTTGCTTTTCAAAGATAGGTCAGAATTTATCACAAGGTGATCAATAATTCTGTAGTATGGAAGCTTTTTCTTCTATACAGAACATGATCTGTAGCAATCTGTAACAATTTCTCTGTGCAGAGAAGAGAAAAAGCCGTGTTTTCTTGTCTTTCTTGGTTTATATGTGAAACAGGGAAGCTGAAACACAAGAGAAGTTCTACATTTAATCTTTTTTGAAACATATCAAAAACTTCACCTCTCAGCAGCTAAGACCCTCTCAGTTTAGCCAATTTTAAAGAAAAAATTGTATTTGTAATGTTCTAAAATAGCGTTCTTATCTAGGACAGGTGTCCCCAGCAGCTCTTGCTCTTGGAGTGCGATGCATCCTGCTTGCTGTGCTCCCCACTCCTCCCATGCCGACTTGTCGAATCCCCCCTGAGCCCATCTCAATGCCCCAGCAGCAAGCTAAGGCGGGTTTTTTTTTTATTTCTGGATTAGTTTTCTGATGGTCTGGTGCATTGAATCGCTGAATGAAAGGGGCAGCTTAGCGCCGGAGCCAGCACAAGGGCCGGGCGGGACCGCAGCCGGCAGCGGGTGGTGCCTGCACAAAGGAGAGGGGGAAGCGGGGCCGTGGCGTCCCGCACTGAGCAGGAGCGACCTGCTGGGGGTGGCACAAACCTCGAGGTGTTTTTACAGCTCTGCCCAGCACTGCTTTGAGCCCCCTACAAATCCTCTGCGCTGCTGGAGCCGCATTGAATTATTTCTGTCGATTTTAGAATGCCCTCAGCAACCTTTCCCAGCTGCTCTCTGCCTACGGAGCATCTTCTCGCTTTGGAGAGGCATCCGTGCCCACCTTTTTCCTAAGTCTCAGGTGGGTCCTGAGAGCTTCCCAGCTATCCCAGTTTGGTGGGGTTAAGTCTGTTGCCCTCACAGAGCAGCTCCTGCCTGACACGGGCAGGAATTCTCCTGAGCGAGACGCAGATGTCCAGAGTCGGGAGTCATTCACGTCTCTCCAAATGCCGTGTGGGAAGCCTTTATCCCTCACTGGCTGGGCGGGAAAGGCGAATCCCCGGACCTGGGCCCGGCTCCCTCAGAGGTGCCCGGCGGGCGCTCGGCCTCGCAGGTACCGCTCCGCCGGGAAGCGCCCCAATTTGCGCTATTCACAACCCGCGGGGCACTATTCTTGTTTCCAGGCTCCTAATCCCTCTCTCACACACAATCCCTTACAGCTTTAACTGGCGGGGTGGAGGAGCGAGTTAAAAAGGAAGGAAAAAGGAAAATGAAACACAATGTACGGCCAGGCAGCGGCTGCCAGTTACGGCGCGCACAATCGACACCAGCTGCAGCCCAATTAAACCCGACATTCACAGGTGTTCCCAGCACACTCAGCCCGAACAAAACCACTTTCTTGAAAATACCTACGGCTTTAACACAGAAGCGCCTTTTTTTTTTTTTTTAAAGATTCTTTAAAGCTATTTAGAGCACTTTAAATACAAAGAAGCTGAAAAGGACTTTGAGTCCGCTGGAAAGGGTTGGTGCTTAATGCCAGAATGGGGGAGAATCGGCCGAGCTGAATCAGCCAGTGTAACCATTGGTTTCGGGGGGAAAAGATGGGCTGTGCTGAATGCTCTTTATTCAGGGAACAGTGACTGGCACCGGGCATTTTATTGTTGCTGGGAGGGAACGACTAGGTGTAAATCTATTTCTTCTGGGGGGCTCATCATTGTTTGCACCGTAGCTCTGAGCTGGTGTGTGGCTTTGCTTCTTACTGATCTCTGTGTGTGTGGCTCAGACAGCTAATTTTAATTCTCCTTTCCTCCCAGGACAGCTTGATAGTGGTGCCTTTTTGACTTTGAAGCAGAATTCTAAATTAAGTGTTTATTTTGTGATCTTAAAGCACTTCCTGAGATGATAAATCAGTCCTTTAAGAAAAATAATGTACTGTTTCTCCTACATGAATTCAAAACTATTCCCGTGCTAAGAGACGCCTGCAGACAGCAGATGAATGCATCAGCCAGTAAATTGCTCTGACACCACTGAAAATGAGAATTCTGTTTGTTAAACTTCCATTTGTAATGATAATAATAATAACAACCAGACATGGGGATGTGCTGGTGCTCAGATTGAGCAGCATTCGACCCCACCTGGCTGGCTCTTCCTTGCTGGTTTCGCACCCATGTGGTTACAGTGGTTACAGCTTAATTACCTGGTGCCTGGCGTGTTGCTGTTTAATCGCTGCTGAGTCTGACAATCACTTCATGTCTTCATTACTGCCTTAGCGGTGGGTGCTGAAAGCCACTCTGGATTCAGATGCAGTCACAAAATATCTATTCTGTCCCTCCATACAGTGAGCTGCAGTTTTGCTTTTGAAACAGGACTAGGACATTATTGTTACTCCTCACAACACACAGAGATCCAAAGGACTGTGCTTTTATTTGTCTTTTTGTGTGTGTGTGCACTGCAAACGTGTAAATGATGATCCCTTGTATTTGTATTTGAAACTCATTCAGAATTGCCTTGCAGGTAGTAATGTTGGTTCTCAGCATTCATTTATAGAGGCAGGGAGAGGCTATTCATCCTGCTAAATGCAATGGAGAAAAAAAAGAGTATCACCACAGCTTCAAATTCACAAATAATTCACCTAAATAAGATATTGTCACTTGGGAAAAGATGCTGGAAGCTGTGTGGATAATTTTCTGAGGAAAATCATCTCGGCACGAGTACAATGATCAGAAAGGAACTGCAAGCAACTCGGTGACACAGCTGTGGCCTGGCACAGCCCCTCCGTGCCCTGCACAGCTTCAGGCACTCAGCAGGGAGAGTTCAGGGCAGAACTGACCAAGGCAACAATGGCAGATGGAGGGAAGGATGGACAGGTTGGGCGGGAGCAAGGTCTGAGTCACTGAGGACTCTTCAGCTTGCAAAGACTTGACTGAGAGGGGATGAGATAAAACCCTGTAAAATCATTGATTGAACGGGGAAGAGCAGATGAATCACCATTCTCATAACACAGGGACTAGAAGGCCTTGCTGAAACTGCCGGGTTTAATACAAACAAAAGTGCTTTTATGTTATAAGCCATGATTGGACTGTGGCACTTGATACAGGGTGATCTTGTAGAGGCCAAAAGGAGAAGTGATTTAAGAAAGTCCTAGGAGAAGTTCACTAGGGTAGTGAACTGTTGCAGGGGCTTGAAGCTGATATCTGGATGCAGCTCCTGGGTTTGGAGTGCTGTAAGCCTGGGAAAGATTCCTGCTGTGCTGCAGAGGGTCTCCTTCCTCTGCTCTCAGTTACAGCCCCTTCTGCTGCCTTCCCTTTTTGCCTCAATCCACAGAAATGACGTTTAAAACCCCTTCTGTTGCTCTGTCTGGTAAGAAATGTCCTAACGTGGCTGTGACAAGGAGTCTCCATGACAGACCCGTGACCTTAGGCCAATAGTGCCTAATTCACCAGATGAATTCACTCTCCTGTCACTGTGGCTGCACTACTGCTTGTGTTTGCTTTCCACGAGTGATTTAGCTTTACCAGCTAGTGAGAATGCTTGTGAGGACTCTTTTTTTTTTTTTTTCCTTAAAGTTTGCATACTTGAACAAAGAAAAATAATCAAACCTGCCTTGTTGAATCTCTTACCTCAGAAACCTGATCCTCTGGGTTAGCCAAGGAATGGAAACAGCTCCATGTGACTCTGTGACCAGACACGAGGACCCAAATTTTCAACACTGTGCCGTAACGCCTGCTGTTTATTGCTCAATAATATAGAAAAGATTTAATCCACAAAAATTCTGAGTGCAGCCAGAAAAAGGGAGAACAATAATTCATGCCTTAAAATTCTTTCCTCATCCCTTAAAACTAGCTAAAATGCTTTTGAAAAGCAAAAAATAATCAATTTTCTGGTGCTTCTTCACATCTAGTGATTTTCAGTTATCACAAAACTTACAGTTCAGTGTTTAAGAATAAAATTAAAACAAAAAAAATTCTTTGGAGGTTAATTATTGTCACTCTTACTGACAGTGTTGGCAGAGCATGGAGAACAGGTGAACCATCATCAGAACTATCAGCCTATGGGCGAATTCCTCCCGAGTGTGTCGGTGTACAAATGAAATGGGAAGAAATAGGATTGGCAGTGGTGTTCCTTCGGCTCTGGATGTGGCAGCTTGACAGTGTCTCCTTCAGCGTCCCCTTCAGTAAAACAGCTGCTGACGAGTGAACACCTTGTCAGTGATATTCAGCATTTGATGCTGTGGGTGGGTGATGTGCTCTGTGAGAAGAACGGGGCAGTCAAAACCTGCTGGACTGCATTTGGGGATTTTTTTTTAGTAATGCCTGTGAAAACTTCTAGAAGGTCTCTTCATTTTGTGACCTTGGTGCAGTATTATGGAAATGGAGCCCTCCTTCAAAGACCAACACAGGATCAGAGTCCAGGATGCTTGGGATCTGTGTTTCCATCACCAGTCTTCTCCCCTGTGAAAGAATTCTGGGTTTAGTGGCAGGCAGGGAGAGTTTGATCTGGTGTGGGGTTTTTTCTTTAAGTAGCTTAATATTCCTGTTAGGGATGGGGACATAGCCACAATGTCTGCTTAGAGAAAAACCTGCACAGAAAGACCAGGGCCTCTCTGTTAACCTTCTGGGTGATGTATTACTGATCTCCACGAGAAGCTGGTGCACTAAATCTCAGCTGCGCTTCCACCTTCAGCTGTCTCTGAAGTCCTGAAAAGCATTAAAATGCGTAACAGCAGTGTTTAGCTTTGGTGCTCATTAGAGCAGCACAGAACTAATAGTAATATTGTTGTAACTTGACAAAGCCATCTAAATCCATGCATGTTTTCTTGTGAAAGCTTCCTAAACATGCTGCTAAATCCCCTAAAAAGCTACTAAACGGCTTTGGCAACCATTAGCAGAGCATAAGCGGGGGAACTCCTTTCAGTAAGTGAACAAACAGAGAAAATATGCTGAATAGCCGGACAAATGTGTTTCAGCTGGCTCTTTCATTTACAGATATAAGGGAGCAGTCAATATCAATCACTGTTTTCCCTGTTGCACTGGAAATCACAATATCTCTTTTCATTCCACAAGCTCCTTTCACCACAGTAATGTGTCTTTAGAGTGACACTGGCATCAGTCTGTTTCCGCTGTCTGAAGTCCAGAGAGCTTAAAAACACATTGCGGGCTATGAGACCTTAACCCTCCTCCCCTTCCACACACCCCTCTCCTCCGAGCCTCCTTTCGGAATTAATTGTTTTTATTTCTTTCCCAGTGCAAGGCTGAGAAAGAAAAGTGCCCGCAGAGCCTGGGAATATCTGCTCTTGCACTTTGGGGCTGGAAAAATGTATCGCTGGTGGTTGGGATTTGAATTTATCAGGTGTTGTGGGGAGTTTAACACGAGGTAATATGATTAGCGAGTTAATTTGCAGCATGCTGTAATGTGAAATGTAATGTAACTGTGGTTTGAATTTCGAGCTACATCCTGTTTCTTGGATGTCCTAATCGCCCACAACCTCATTTATTTTTGGAAAAAAAAAAGTTGGAAAAACTCTACGTGTGAGTATCTGGCATTTGGAGTGATTTGATGTTCTTGTGTTCTTTTTCTTTGAGTAATGTAAATAATAACAATAATAATGATAATAATGATAATAATAGGTTGGTTTTTTATTGTTTCTTTGCAGATAACAGCAGTCTGCAGGGAAGCAGCCCTCCTGGCTCTCCAGGAAGACATCCATGCCAAATCCATCACGGGCCGGCACTTCCGGAGCGCGCTGACGGTCGTGAGCCCGAGGATTCCCGACTCGTTAATCCAGTTTTATGCAGATTACCAGCAGCAAAGTGGACTGCACGCGCTCTGAAAGGCAAATTAATACATACCCCATTCACTGTGTGAATGGCAGATTTCCTTTGTAAAGCTGTCAGAAGCCAAAGAGTTCTGCACTGTGAGCAAGCCGAGTGTCTGGAGTTAAATGAATGCACAATCGCCGTAATAAAAGTCCCTGTGGAAGTTTTGAGTGTCATAGACATTGTCCTAAACTTCAGATTTTACCATTTCAGTGGTATATAACCTGCCTTTTAGAGGTAGTCAGATTTCTGGTTTAAATCAGTTTGTCTCACTGTATACCCATGTATCAAAAAAAAAGGATCAAATTCTGAGTTTTTGGTGGATTCTTGGCCCTAAAGAGAGAAGCAACAAATGCCATTGTTGCCTTCACTTGCTCCTGCCTCATCCACAGTTTGATCCCAGGGACCATCCCAGTGAGGTGCAGACCTGTGGAGTGGCCTCCCTACAAAAAATGCTGAGAATTATTGTGAATCTATTGATTTATGATCTCCAGCAAAGCTGCCAAACAGGCTTTCTGAGATAAAGCCGAGGCATCCTGACTGATTACAGCCGAACATTTATTTTTGGTATTCACCCTTTTAGACATACTGGCAGGTAGGCACCTTAAAAACTGTCCATCCCTTCACTAACCTGAACCCACTACCAGGTGCAGCGAAATATTCTTGTTATTGAGGTTTATTTCCATCAAAACAAATGGGAATGTTGATAAATAAATAGGTGATTTAAAGCTGGCCACTTAAAATCCATAATGAATCCTGATTAATAAATGAGAAAACCTCCTTGCGAAAGCTGCTATAGACGACCACGGAATACTTCAGGGACAGATAAAATATTCTCAAGTTGTTTTTTTTGTTGTATTGCCTGTTGAAACAATGGCAGGTCCTTGTGGGCTCTCTGCTCTTGCACTCAGGATGAAATACAGTTCAAGCAAATTAATATTCAGCTTTTTTTCCCCACAACAGAAAGACTGAGCTTTTCTAGTCCAGACATAAAAAGTTGAGGGAAAGGTAAACCAAAACCAACACAAAAGTCAACAGAAAGGTAATTTCTTCATCTTGATTATTGTTTTTCTCTTTTTACTTAGTGCTGTACCGTACACATTTTGTAGCTTTTAAACAGAAATCTACTATTTTTAGGTGACAACTTTTTTATTACTCTCATTCTAACCTATTGTTGTTGTAATTAGCATTTAATTTTATTATTGCTGAAAAGGATTAGAGGATGAGGAAAAGGGGGTCCTTTACTTAGTTCAGCTGATGTGTGTGAGGTTTTTTTCTTTTTTTTTTCATTGTTTGACTCTTTAATAGTCTAACAGACAGAGGGAATTAAGAAAATTATAAACTGGAAAAGTTGCCTTGGGGATCACGATTGCATCTGAAACGACTTTATCCCTCTTTTCTAAATTCTGCATACTCCAGCTTGGAGCTCAGGATGTGAACCATTCATCATAACCATGAAATTTCTGAGGTTTCCAGAAATTAAATGCCATACCTTTATCCCCTGGCACTCCAGTGTCTGCTCCTGAAGGGAGGAAAGAGAGACTGCAGTTTTTAGTGCCAATAATGAATTCTGTTTGTGATTTTGTAGCCTAAAAATAACACTGGGTGGTGCTCCAGATGAGTGTTAAACCTAGATGGCCATTCCTTGGGAAGTGCTCGGATTTATTGGGAACAGGCACCAAGGAGTGAATGTGAACTGAGAAACTACAAGAGAGCAGGTGGGAGCTGGCTGCCCTTTCCCTGTGTGGAATCCTGCTGCCATCAGAGGGAATTTTGCACACTGAATTTGAGGACATTTTAGGAGAGAATGCTGGCCCATGCCTGCCGTTTGTGCCTTGGGAAAAAATCCCATCCCTGCAAACATTTATCCTCGTAGCCCCATGGTACCACATTTATCCACAGGGTACCAAATCTCTTGGTACACACCTACATGCCTGAAGTGACTTTAAATGTAGGAAACTCCCCTTTTTGTCTTTAGGTTTGTTGAATTTGATTTTTAAAACATGCGAGATGTTCTTTAATTTAAAAAAAAAAAAAAAAGGAGATTACCAACTTGTGAAGTCCCTAGGAGGTGTCTGTTTCTCCCAAAAAATTCTGTTTGGAAAACTTTGCCAGTCTGATGCCCATCAGGATCTCACTCCATCCCAAGCCACGGATAAATTGAGACTTAAAGGAAGGTATGAAGATTTCCTGTCTCTTTGCTAAAGACAGATCACTGCTACTGTGGATGAACAGCTTGAAACCCGCTTACCAGAATTCTGGAAAATGACCAAAAATTCAGTTTTGCTCAAAACACAGGTGCAGTGTAGCCCTTTCATGATCCAGCTCAGTGAGAGCTGCTGCACCCTGAGCCTCTTGTTGGAACTTACTGATGAGGGCACTGTAGGACAGAGCACTCCAGGAGCATCTCCTGTCATTTCCAGGAGCAGGTTTTGATTCAGAGCTGCCTCCTCACAGCGTGTTTTGCCGAGCACCTCGTGCCTTGGCACCCCCTCAGACCTCTTGCAGTGTGAGCCCCTGAAAGCCTGAACACCTCTGTGCTGCAGAGCAGCTCCAGGACAGAGGCGCTCTCTCTTCTGCTTTTGTTGTCGTGTTTCCATGAGATTTAATTTTAGTAAAAGGATTGAGGCTCAGTGAACCTCAACAGAGAAGGCTCCTGAGAAGAACATCCCTGTCCCATCCTCTCTTTAACTGCTGAGACTTCCTAGGTTTACTCCTTTGTGTTCTTGAGTCTTTTTCCTGCCTGCTGTTATCTTTTGGAGCTGGTTTTTGGCCCAAGTACTGCTTGAGTCGCAGAATTGTTAACATTAAATCAACTTTTCAGTGTTTCAGGCACATTTTGTTTAAATACAAAATCTACCTTTTTCCTCCATTAACAACCTCTAGCAAACTGGCATAAAATGTCTTTTGACAGTTTGGCCAGAAATGACCAGGAGAATATTTATGATCAAAATGCAAAATTGTCTTCACTTAACTTGAAAAAAAAAAATCAGTCCTGTGTTCTGCCTAATGCATAAACCAGATTTTCACTGCAAGTACGATATACAATTCTTAATCCTGGAAAAAAGAATGAAGTTTATTGTGGATAATTTTCCTGCAGCCTCTAAATGAAAGCAGAACGTGAGTTTTACCAAGCTCAGGTGCAAGGGCAAACATCAGGGACAGAATAAAGATCATTTATTTCAAAGCTTGTTATTCAAAATCATTGACTATAGACTTGTCAGCCCTTTCAAATATCATGTCCTTGAAGCTGATTTTTGTGGATTCTATATGCTGGCTCTTTCCTTTCAGCTTCTTTATTAATTTTGAATGTCAAAGTGTGGTGATTCTCCTCCAGAAACTGGGCAGGTGCCAAACAGTGCTCCAGGAGCTGAGCATCCATGGAAGGCTGGGAGTGATGTTTCCTGGTGAAGCAGGGGTCAGACTCCACTGATGGGGTGTGGAGAGGGGAAAAGTGGAAGCCAAATCTGGTGTTTGGCCGTGTAGTGCCCAGGAAGATGAAGTTCAGTGATGGACACAGGTTGGTGGGCAGGAGAACTGTCTCTGCTTGTTGCAGTCAGGGCTGTGAGGAGCCTGACCCCTGAGGGTTTTGGTTGTTTGTGGCTCTGCCAGAGAAAGCAGCTGATGTTTGGGTGAAAGAACTGCCAGCACTAGAAATGCCAGTGTCAAGGGCTTGTGGTATCCTAGGATGTCGTGCTAGAACTTGGGAGGAATTGTACCTGGAAGACGAAGAGTCATCCACTGGAAGGCGTCACAACCTTGGCAAAAGGCCCTGAAAGAATTAGTAAAAAGCAGGCACAAAGAACTTGCCTTGCTTCCTGTGATCCCGAGGTTGGGATAAAACTGACTGTGCTTCCATTCATGCTCCCAAGCCTTGGGATTGCTCCTGTGCTGATGCGCTCTGGGGCATGGGAAGTGGTTTGCAGTGGGAGCAGAGTTACATTTGGAAAATCATTGTTTTACATTGTGACCATTTTGTATTTGTATTTAGTAGTGTTGCTATGGTTGTAGTGAATTGCAGTAATTTTTTGTCTCCTGGGAACCCCAAAACCTTTTGCTTTTGCTGATGCTCTTTTCGCCTTTACATGGAAAACAATACCACGGGTGATCTTAATGCGTGCAGTTTGATAAGGAGCTTTTCTGAAGGGAGTAGGTGCCAGAGGCAGAATTGCTGTTGTGGCTGGGGCATGTTTTGCCCATTTGGCAGCTCAGCATCTGGAAGACAAATATTTCAGCCAAAACCTCCTCCTAATCCTGGGGTTTGTGTCTGCTCCTTCTGCAAGTGCTACCTGCTCATTTATTAACCTCCTCTGCTGGAAACTCAGCCGCGCATTTTCACCAGGGCTTTATGTGTTCTGTGTTAAACGTTTTAAATGGTGTCATTCTTCCACGCAGACGTAAATCCAACAGCTCCAGAGCCCTGATAGGAGAAGGAGATGTGTGTTTTCTCTGTTAACTGGCCTGCCAAGTTAGCAGAGAAATGAGGGAGATGAGGGGGGAGAGAGCCCCTCTCTGTGTTTGCATGGCAGGGCTCCAGCGAGAGCGCAGGTGTTGTGAGAAGAGGCAATGGCAACCAGATGACATTCCTTCCCCTTGAACTAGTGTGGAGCCATTGCTCAAACTGACTGTGGGTCCAGCAGTTGGACTGCATGATCTTAAAGGTTCATTTCCAACCTAAATGATTCTGTGATACCCTTCCAACAAAACTGGAGGCGAGCGCGTTGTCTGCGTGTGCCTGTGTGAAACCCATGGCAGTAAACCTCGGGTTCCTCGAACTAAAAGATTAGGGGAGTGGAATTACTCTTGGCAACCACTGGGAAGACACTAGAAGATGGTCCAGACAGTGATTTATCCCAGCTGAGAGCTGAACGACCTTTCTGGAGGTGCTGATGGGGCAGCTGATGTCAGGAGAGGCCTTCAGCACTCACACAGAGGTAGATGGAAGGTATTGAGAGCAGCAACCCTCAATATATTGAGAAAAATATTTTATCAACTTGTGCAAATATATCCTGTTTGCATAAATGATTCTGGAAATGCTGCTGGTCTTTTCCTCTCGTACCACGCACCCTGGGGATTTTTTATCTCCTTTGCTAACACTGAGGAGTTTTCACATCCCTGTTTGGTAAAATGGCTCTGCATCAGCCAAGTGTGGAAAGGGCTTTGATAACGTTCAAGGTGAAACACTTGTCAGCTCTCACTTTATCCAGGAACGGATTATCTGGGCTGTGGAATAATGAGGTCATGTCTTTCCTCCACACCGCTGGCAAGAGCTTCGGGTTTCACACAGGGGCAGCTGCTTACACCGAGCCTGCTCTGCTTAATGCCTTTAAAGCTACCCCGCTTCCCTGTCAGCGAGCTCTCCCCAAACTGAGGGTGTGAAAGTGCTCACACAGCCTCGTTTCAGTGCCTCGGAGGGGGTTCCTGATGCCTGGGTCGCTCTCCTATCCCAGAGTTGGGTGGGTGGGATGTGGCAGCACAGGATATGAGCAGCAGAGTGACCTGTGTGTTGCTGCTGCACCTAAAATGCAGGAATGTGGAGCGGGATCTGGGGGGTGGGTGGGCCAAAGCCATGAAGCTCTTTCCAGGTGTCCCATCATCAGCTTGCAGTCGGGATCTGCAGCTTTAATAATGCAGAGCTGTGGCAGTGAGAGTGGCCATGGACATGAAAGATCCCCAAAGCACACAAGTTGTGGGTGTTAAAGCCTATGGGTGCTTAAGTAGATTAGCAAACAAACAAATCCTTTAATATTCTGGAATGCTTCCTCACCACCTAAGTAGGGATTATTCCACCAAGCCAGCAAATTCTACCCTTCTACCTAGTGTAAAGTCTGCCTTTCAGATAGCTGTGCTCTTCAATGAGCAGTCCTCTTAGGTTAAAAAAAAAAAAGGAAAATCTGAAAGCATATTGGAAGTGTCTGTGTGGATTTCAAGAAAAGCACAAAAATGGTAAAGAAAGCTGTTAAAGTGTTCAAGACCCGTGAAAACTGAGGTTGCTGCAGTGCTGGCAGTAGCATACGTAGGATGCTACACCACAAAGGTTGCTACGATTTCATCTTTAAAATTTGTTTTACAGAACTCACTGCCACTTTACGTACAAATCTGTGACACAACTCACCCACCACTTTCTTCTTAGCGCTGTGAAAATCTCGGTTAAACTGTCAGCTTTCTATCTGAAACACGCAGAAACAACCGGTTACCTTGGTCTGATTCCACTTCCAGGCTTTCATCATCTGCGATTTTGGTAAAAAGCTGCTTTTGTTAATGTGTAATGCCTCATAGTAACCGGTTACACTTTTACTACAAAGGGGTGTTTTATTTTCCCGAGGGATGAATAGTAATCAAGGATCAGCTGGTAGTGCCAAGTGCCCTGATAACACAATTGGCTGCATACAGCTTTGTTAGGCTCCTTCCTGCACTGGCTGCCCGGGGAGACTTAAGAGGAGATGTTGGGAGAGCTGTTCTTTACCTACTCGGCTGTTGGGGAGCTGAATTTTGGGATCACTTTGTCTGCTGGGTGAAGAGGTAAGCGCTGGCTTCGGAGCACGTGAAGCCCTTGCTGATTAAGGACAGCGAGGGGAGGGTGGGAGAGGGGATAGATGGAGAAAATGCTTGAAAATAAACCTGTGAATTAGAAAAATTACCCTGGAATTCATCACTGACTGATTTTTGTGGAGAGGTGGGGGGGTGGTGGCGCTGGAAGGAGACAGAAGGTGGGAATGCCGATTCTAAGCAGAGTAGGGGCTGATTTGTGTTATTTTGATGCTGATTTAGGTGAGCTGGAGGAGGGCTGCAGGCACCCTGGCCCTGTGGTAGGAAGTGTCTCACTGCTAAGCACAAAGGGGAGTCTGGCTTTGATCTCATTAACCCCATCAGCACTGGAGCAGCTGGTGTGTTTCTGGAGCTTGATTCTTTCAGGCACTTGAGGTGCATAGAAAAGTGGCAGAGATTACTTCAGAACAAGAAAGGGTGAGACATAGATCCTCCTTTTCTGATTTTTTCAGACATTTAGTGTCCGGTAAGAGGGAGGAAGGGAATTCTGCCCCTTTTCTCAATGACAAGAGAAAAGTTGAGGGAATAAAAATCTGAGGAGAAGTGGGGAGGAGAAGAAATTAGTAGAAAGCTTGTGTGGAAAATTTCCTCCTTTCCTCTAAGTCTGCTCATTGTTTCTTTCTAAACTCCACAAGATAAAACAATGAGATGGAGAAGAAGGAGAACCCACAGCAACAGTAACAGGAAGAGCACCTTGGAGATGGCTTTGCACAAAGGTGGGCTTTATATCTTGCAGTCAGTTCTGTTAGGATGGGACTTAGCCTAGTTTTTTGAGAATACTCAATATCCTTAATAAGTGCCCTATGATTTTAAGCTGGATTTATCCTACCGGATTGTTTTGGGAGGAAGGGTCACAGCCACAGAAGTTGAGCCCAACTTTGAGATCTCTGATTTAAAAATAGGATCTAGAAGTAAAGTTCTGTGTTAGCTCTAAAATTCCACTGTTCCATCAGTGAAGGATCCCCCCTCATGACTTTGATAGTAGAGTGTGTGTGGAAGGAAAATAGTGGTAATGACTTGCTGAGCCCCTCCAGTTGTAACACATTTGTCCTGTCTTAAGTGAGGGCTGGAAACAAAACTCATATCGTAACCTCAGGTTTTGAATCTCTGCAAAACATAATGAACTATTTAGAAAGGGTGGTTGGAGGGTTAAGCTAGGAAGGACAAACTGGTAGTGTAATAACATCTATATTAAAAATAAAAAAAAAACCCAACCAACCAACACAGATGTAACGTGTTATATAATCTCTGTTAAACTCGCTCTGGGAAACCCTCCAAGAGCCAGTGTCAGTCTCCATTTTGTACAAGTCTGTACATAACCTTTGTAAGAATTTGTGTGAAGCTGGGTGGGGAAACAGAGCAAGACAAAGTTAGAACAGAATGTAGCCGGGCCAAAGCCTTTCTGCGACGGCGCCTTCGGAGCAGGGACTGAGGGAGCTTTGCTCCTTCCCGGGCCTTCCACCAAGGCAGCCCCTCAGCACAGGTGCTGTCAGCCTGTGTTCGTTGCTTACAGATACAGCAATTAATTTAATGACTGCAGTAAATAATGTATGTAATAATAAGATATGGGCTGTGCCACAGAGCTGTTTGTTTTCAGGAGCTCGGTCACTCACTGCCTGTTTCACCATAGATGGTGTTCACTTACCTCCCAGCAGACAATAACTTGGAACAAAGTGGTTTGAAGTATGCTGTTTGGGTATGGGGGCAAAGTGCTAAAACAGAGGAATGGTAGTGATAAATCCTTTCATGAAATGTGAAAGAAGCTTTTAACACTTTTCTGACAAAACATCAGTCTGACTGTATCGATCTACTCCTCCTGCTGAGCTCTTCTCAACTTCTGTCCTTTCCACCTTCCCCCTTCCCTGGAACTACAGTCCTAGTCAGCTCTTCTTGTGACACCTTTGGAAGTCATCTCTGTTAACAGAGGCGTTGTTGTGCTGCTTCCTTCCCATTCCCTGCCAGGAAGGATTGTTTTCCTCTACACAATTCAGCAGAGCAGCCACTGGCGCTGAAAATATTGATGATGGTGATTTGGACCATGGCAAGTTTCCTCAAACAAACAAGTATTGCAGTAACATTCAGAAGCTTTGGCTGAGCTATCCTGTCATGAAATACACTGAGAAAATATTTTTTTCAGGCTTTTTTTTCTTTTAGTCCAAAGCCTAAGTTTAAAACAGAGCTGATGGACCGGCTGTCTTCTGTCTAAGCTACCTTTAACAGGAACAACAGAGCTGGTTTAGCTGTTCCTCAAGGAGCAAACAGGGAATAATTCCACATTTACTACATCTCTCACGTTTACCTTGCATCTTTATAAACACAAACTAGAATAGATATGGGTGTCCAAGTACCTAACAGCACGTGGAAAGAGGGATGTGATTTAGAAAATGCATGCCTTGGAAGTTCTCAGCATCTCAGCCTGGTTCTCCTGACATGGTCCTTCCTTTCAACCTCTCTTTTCTTCACCTGGGGAGGTCTGACAATAGAAATTGTCCCTTCCTGCCTTAGAAAGGACTCTCTGAGCAAATGATTCTGTCTGTGTCTTCCTAAGAAGTGCTGAGCACTTTTACTTTATAGCAATTGGCACCCTGGAAAATTAAATCTGCAGGAGCTAATGAGTCTACAGGAGTGTTTGTAATTGACTCAAAGTTGTTGTTTTTTCATGTGGCAAGTTTAAAAAAAATCAGCAGACGATTTTGAAAGGTAATTCTTGACATCAGTCCAGCTCCAAAAATGTTGTTTTCCATTTACTTCCCATGTTTCACACCGTTTGTGTGCGATGAAATATGAGCAGTGCTACTGCTGAGCTGCTGTGCTCTCGGTAGGCTTGTGGTGAGAGATCTTTTCCATGTCTTTTCAACCATAAAAGAGTAAAAGAAAGGTGTGGTGTTGGTTTGTTTGTTTTTCCCCCTGTACAATACCTGCAGCAAAGCCTCAGACTACGGTAAAATGGACTGAAAACTGGATCTCAGGTGCATAAGGTTTAAATTTTCTGGAAATGTGGCATTTGGAGGAGAAGTAGAAAAGCCATGTTGGTTTGCCATGAGAACAGAGTGGTGTGTGAGTTCGAACAGATTGGTGTTTAGGTTTTGATAATTGCCCTCTGCAGAGCTGAAATCCAGCCAGGTGGTGACAGCTATTTCACTGCTTTGAGAGGAATGGACTTAAATACCAGCTGAGCAGTTCACCTCAATATCTGCTGGAGCTGAAGACGACCTTTCTTGAGTACTCTGAGGCCTCTGTCTGGCCTTCCATGTAGAAAAGACTAGAACCCACTAGGGAGTTGTCACCAGGGATTTTTTTTTCCCTTTTATTTAATAAACAGAACAGGGAATTGCAGCAAACACTTAGTTCAGCCAGGCAATGATGTCCACAGTTCTAGGCTAATATAAAAGGTGTTTTCTGTTTTTCAACTGGGCACACTTGGCATTCTTATCTTGATTCAGATGCTTCTTTTAGGCTGGATTGTAAATGTATGGAAAGATTGCTGTAGGCACCAGTGCAGTCTTTCCCTTGGGAATGCTTTGGTATTACAGTGCTGCTCCGAGAAATGTCACCTCACAGCAGCATGACTGCAGTGTTTTGGAAAGTTAGTGGGCAGGCTAATTTAGGAGGAAATTCCATTTTCTGCATAAATTTCAAAACTACCGAACTTAGGAGGCAATAGATCCAGGATCCTGACTGGGCTTTGAGATACTTTAAACAGGTTATGTTTCAGTAGTAGATGTGGTTCTTGTACATGGAAATTCTTTGGCTTCTCAAGGACAGTGTGTTCAATTGATCAGGGAAAGAAACGAGAATCACAGGACTGGTTTCAAAACAGAGTCACGGAGGGAATCTCAAAGAGGGAGCACCCCCCCAAGACACACAAACACACAGTTTCTGGTGTCACAACCTCCCCGTGTTAAGTGTATGTCTGTACATGTCCTCCTGGGTGGGAGCCAGCAGGAGAGGCAGTGCAAGCTTTCCCCGTGGCTTGTGTGGAATTAGAGCAGCCAGTCTCCCACTTGATGGAAATGAGGGGGGTTTTCATCAGCAACGTGACAGTATGTGCATGGGCATGTGTGTTTGCTGTTCTTCACTCTCAAGGGTTTTCCCAGTCCTTTTTGGTGGGAGGAATCTGACCTTTTCAACCCAAAGGCTCTTGAGGGATAATATTTTTTATGCTATCTCCAGAATACCAAAGTCTCCTGACTTCCTCAATCTCAAAGGGAACCAAGGTTAACTTTGGTTTCCCCAGGAACAGAATCTGGCCCTTGACACTGATTATTCCTTGGTAGGTCGTTGTTACTACGGAGCAAAAATCCAAGATGTGACTTGGCAAGGTCTTCGGGAGTACAACAAACCACATCAAACATGTAGGGGGTGTCTTGGCACTTTATACTTGAATTGCCAAACACAAACCAGAATCTGTCAGAGAAGTAAGACCCAGAAAAATGGGAAAAGGATGAAAAAATACAGGTAAATTGCAAATTATATCATTCTCCTGTTGGGATGCAGCAAAGTGATGTCACTGTAGTGTTGTAGATGTGTGGTAAGAGATTTATGTTTTCAGCCATAAAAGAGTAAAAGAAAGGTGTGGGACTGTTTGTTTGGTTTTTCCCCTGAGAAGTGAAAATCTGCAAATATTGAAATGGACGATGCTGCAGCCAGAAATCCATGTGGCTCCTGTGGCGTGTTGCTTTTCCTGTAGCCAGCTTTTGGTGGGAAAGCAATGACAACTCCCAAGCTATTTGAGAACTTCCTCCCTAGATGCACATGTCCTTAGCACCATTTGGTGCCACACGAGTGTGTGAAGGCTCTGAGGAAGAAGTTGCCATGAAAAAACAATTGCCTGTTGCAAACTTCTCTTCAATAAATCCATGGAAAAACTCCCTCCCTGTTTGCTAAAACCTCACTGAAATGGCTTTTTGACTGGTAAAGCAGAACCAAGAACATGACACAGACATGAAGCTACTGCTTCCCCACAGAAGCTGCTGCAGCCGCGGAGGGAACCTAAACTTTGGTTGTTGACACACTGTTCTTGAGAGCGACAGGAGAGATTGTGTTCATTAGGCCAGCCCCATCATTCTTGCTAAAAGCAGGCTCAGGTTTCCATGTATATTTTCAAATCAAATTAGAAACGCTGCTGCTGAGACCTCCTTCAGCTGACAGTGACGGATTGCACAACCTGATAAACAGGAGGCATTCCTGGAGCTGCGCTAACACCCGAGCCACCACGAGTGCCTGGGTAATAGAAACAGGCACAGAACCATGTATTTAAATTAGCAGAGAGATTCTCCTCTTCTCCCAGTTAATCAGCCCACTCCTGGGGAGCAGCCACTTCTTCAGCAGAAGTGGGAAAGGTTTGTATCTGTGCAAGGAATTGTGTCTCAGCGCAGGGTAAAAGGCAGTTTGCTCAGCTCTAGGACAAGGAGTTGCAGATAACTTGCTCCCATCTACCATAAATTATTATTGGTATTCAGCAATAATGACAATTTTCCTTTTCCACAAAGCTGTTTATACAGGCAGGTGAAGTCATATGAGCTAAGATAGTTAACAATTAATACAAAGTAATGAACACATGGTCAGTAGCTTAGCGGAGTGTCTTGTGCATGTGCAGGCAACCCGTGTAGCAGCTACACATGAAGGCTACAGAGACAGTTCTCCAGGGAAGATTAAACTTGCTCAGAAAGCAATGACTATGGACACCTGAAGGAGAGGTGTAGAGGTACTGGTTGCATGTATGGCACACGAGTAGTGGAAAATGAAGAGACTGGCTGTGGCCTACCCTAGGAGAGTGAAGTTTTTCCTGGTTACCCAAGGAAAACACCAGTTTCTTTGATACAATGCAAGAGATGGGGAGGGGAAGGTGTGTTCTTAGACTCTCAGCCTGTTTTACAGACCTTGGCATTTTCTTTCTGTTTAATTTGTGCTGAATTTGGGCACAGACCAGACCCCTCTCTCTGCAGCATTTCCCTGGTGCTTTGATTCCGCGTTCAAATGTTCACGAGGCAGGTTCATGTCGAGGTTCATCCCTTTGTTCTGAGAGGTTTGCCTGGCTGCTCTGTCTCCTCTGCCTCTAAGAAAAACTGATGTTATCTCCTGAAGTGAAAACTCTGGGTTCTATTTGTAACTGAGGATTTCCTGTGTGCCTTTCCGCAGCCCGTGCAGTGACGGCAAGAGGCAGCGGCGCAGGGGCTGCGCATCTTCAGAGAGCTCTGAGAACAGTCCCTGCACAGGAGCTGAAGAAATCCCCAGCCACCGGTGCCTTTGATCGCAGATAAAGGTCAACCTGTCTGGTAGAAAGTGTGATGGGAAACGCCACCACACCAGCCTTCACTTTCTCTTCCTTACCCTGAAGTGATTCACTCTACCTGTCAGGGTATGCCTTCACCACGGCACTTGTGCTGCTTGGCTCTTGGGAGCAGCTTTCTTCATCTCATGCACCAGATTAGCCAGGGCCAACAAGATTTCATGTGAGCTACTGAGAAACTGCCCACAGCACCTGTTATCACAGCAGTGTTTCATGGCTGTTGTTGGACTTTGTTGGGGTTTTTTAAATCATAGAATCATTTAGGTTGGAAAATGCCTTTAAGGTCGTAGAGTCCAGCCATCAACCCAACACTGCCAAGTCACCACTAAACCAGTCCCTAAGTGCCACATCTAAACACCTTTAAATCCCTCCAGGGTTGGTGACTCTACCAGCTCCCTGGGCTGCCTGTTCCAATGCCTTCAGTGAAGAAATTTTTCCAAATACCCAATCTAAGCCTCCACTGGCACAACTTGAGGCCATTTCCTCTTGCCTTGTGGTATATATAGGCCTAGTGGTGTGTTAAAAAATTAGTGATGCTGGTCTTACCCCAACAAGCACTGAGAGTCTGTGGGACTGTTCAAGCACTGACACCTACAAAGTTCCACCTGGCACAGCCTTAAAGTCGCTGACACGCAAATCTTTGGGGAGCTGCAGGTTCCAGTCGCTTCTCCCGACACCACCTCTGCAAGATCATCCCTGGTGAGGGAAGCACCTGACTTACACATGCTGCAGGTAAGACTGGCCCAGCAATTTGGTTCATGATTTTGTTGTAAATGCTAATGGGATGGGGATGTTGAGTTGCTTTTGAATTCCTCTGCAACTTTAGAAATGTTGTAGCCCTGAAGATTGGTTATTATTGGTTGTTAAGTGACAAGTAACTTGTGTTAAGGGGAACACTTTTCTCTGCTGAGTCTCCTCAAAGCCATGTTGGCTTTGTGGCTGGGGCTGAGTGTGTGTCCTCGTTCTGGACTGGGATCTGTGCCTTAGCAAGGGCTAAGAGATGCTGCTTAGGGCGAAAAACAATTCTATTCCCAGGTGGGATGCACCATGGAAGCAGTTGCTAATGATAGTGGGAGGATCACAGGTTATCCAGTGCATCTTTACAAAGGTCACTCCCTCAATGAAGTGACCTAGAGATAAAAGTTGCTTCTAGGTGTCGATTAGGAAGAAAACCAAACAAAAGGCTAAGGATGGACTGTGCTTTCATTCTGTCCAACTCACCTTTGGGCACTCTGAGGCTGCCATGAGAGAGAAGCAGCATCTGACTGCAGAATGTGGAGATAATTTCCAGTACGTGATCCTCAAAGTGAAAGTGGAATCGGGGATTGGATCATGACTCTTGCCCATCATTCAGGCTTTTGAACCCCATTCTGACAGGTTTTTCAGAAGGATTTACTTCAGGCGTAGGGGGCTGGTCTCTCTTGATTAGTTATCAGCAGGGACACCTCTAGGTGATGGCTTGGAGATGGAAAATTACTTGGTTGCATCAGATTCCTGCCTGTGTGTCAATCCTCAAGTTAAGGCCATGCCAGAACGTAGCCGTAAGGGCCAGTTTATTCTCCAGAATGTGGCTCTAATCAGGACTTCTCACTGCTATAATTTCCAGGAATAATCTAATGAGGTGGCCTTCTGTGAGGTGTAGGAATGTTTGCTTGAGCCTGTGGAGAGCCTTTGGATATCGCTGGAGGGTTTTCCCTGCTTTCAGTGAAGTATTAATTCAGGTGCCAGGTGATAGTAAACACCTGCCAGTACTCTGGGTTATTTGACTGACCCATTTAAGCCCAGTATTATGTTTCTAAAATCGACCTCTTACACTTGGCATCGGTTTTTTAAGGTGGTACTGGCTTTAGAGATGTGAAAGGAAAGGTGTTCAGGTGTTTTTGGGGTAGTACCCTAAGAAAAATGCATACAGAATGTATTTCCTGTGGTTGGAAGAGAAGCCTGCTACCTCCAAAGGCTCCAAGATGAACTTGCACCACTAAGACTACTCTGCAGGAATAATTTTTTTTTTTCATTTTCTTAGTAATTTTGGTTCTTCAGTTGGATTTCTTTGTTCATTTGAACTCTTAAAGGTTCCAGAGTTTTCAGATGGATTTCACTGAAAATAGTTTTGTACTTTGTGCTCGAGGTGTGCCTGAGAATGCTTTTGGTGAACAACCACACTTTCTAAATCCCCCAGCAATATCAATGCTGATTTGGAATATTTTTATTCCACACCAAGGATTTTTTATGCCATTGTTTGTCCTTTGAGCCTCTGTCACTGGAAGATGGTATTTCTGG
Organism: Pomatostomus ruficeps; assembly: GCA_013400735.1. Lineage (NCBI taxonomy): Eukaryota > Metazoa > Chordata > Aves > Passeriformes > Timaliidae > Pomatostomus > Pomatostomus ruficeps. The sequence goes on along the minus strand of VYZT01060110.1, from coordinate 1,187 downwards.
TTTTTATCAGCAATCCGTTTATTACAAACTCAGAAGTATCAGAAGTCATATTACTACTATTACTATATTCTAGTATTCAGTATAGAACCTCTAATGCACAAAGATTTTATTTCATAGAAAAATAGGTGGTTCAGGTAAAGGTTTTGCATAATGATGAACATTTCAAAAATGCAGTTTAGGTGATTTCTTTCCAAGCTCAGTGAAGTTTAATGAAAAACAACCGTGCTGCATCCACAGGTGTGAGCTGGGTGCACAGACTGTCACCGAGTGCCAGCTTTGTGCTGGTGTGTTCCTGTTTGTAGGGATCGTTTGCTTTGGGATGAATGTTCCTGCTAAGCAGCTCCACGTATCCTTAGCACATACTTCTTTTCTTCGGGGCTAAAGGTGGGAGAATATGGGGGTTTTTTTTGTGAAAGGGATTGTTATTATGTTTCAGATAAATTTAGGGCTGTAGTGGTATTTAGCCAAGTACTGGAAGTCTCAACTATTCCAACACTTTGCACGTTGTTATGAAATAATTCTCAGAATTTTGATGTGCTTTGCATCACTTTCCCAGGTTCTTTTGGTCGCCTGTTAAAATACTCCACTCACTCAAAAAACTGAACTAAACCAAAAAACCCCATACATCAAAGATAATATCTAGCCATAAAACTACTGGCTTGGAAAGCATCCCTGTATCACTCTGGCCCCTTGGCAGAGATGCAGTGGTGAGCTTTGGATGGGACCTTGCCGAGGCAGGGCTGGAAAGGCAGGAGAGAGACCGCCGGGTCAATAACCCGTATCATCCCTGGGTGCTGCAGTGCCAGCCGTAGAGCGGTGGGAAGAGCCGCTTCCTATCTCATGGCAGGATGACAAGAGCGAATGCTTCCCGAGGTCCTCAGCTGCCTCCGCGATAGGCTGCAAGAAGCAGAAAATATCTTGTGAGTACAAACGAAGGGCTGTTCCGCCTGGCTTGAAAGGCGCTGATGGTAAAAGACAGACAAGAATCTCTCCGTAACGCTGTCAGGGGAGCGTGGCAGAGCCCCGTGTCTGGCGGTGCCGCGGCAGCTCCGTGAGCTGTGCCCGCCCGGGGGGGAAGCGAGTGCGGAGCGGGCAGCTCCGAGCTGCGCCGGGCCGAGCCCCGGGGCGCTCCCTCTGCCGGCGGGGCCGCGGGGCCGGGAGGAGCCGGGGCCGGGAGGAGCCGCGGC
>VYZT01060109.1:6009-73531 GCA_013400735.1 Pomatostomus ruficeps | reverse complement strand
AAAGCCTGGATCACAACAAAGCCTGCCACTGTCTCCAGTGTGGGCAGTCCATGGAGCTCTCCCATTTTTCTGGGGTAAAGAGCCATCCCTGAGGATGACTGAGAAAACTCAGGAGAGTAAATAATAGTCTGTGCCATTTTTTAAAGTCTCAACAAAGATGCTGCTGCAAGAAGTAGGACAAAAGAACAAAGAGTGAGTATAAAGCCAGTTCTTTTGCAAGAGATGGGGAAAATAGATGTCTGTCCTGCATGTGCCCTTGGGACTATTTATCTTGTGAAAACCTGGTGTTTTCTCCCTTTATTTATTATTGCTTTTTCCTGAAATAAGCAATACTGAATCTGGAGCCCAAGGTGAAATAAAACTTTTTTGTGAATTGAAACAGGCTAATGGCCATCATTCTGACCTGCTGGCTTTTGTTCTGTCATTTTGAGAACATGTCACAGAGTGACCAAGTCGAGCCCGGCTCCCGGGCTAGCTTGCTCAGCTTGAGAGACCTGCATGTGCCCAGAGGGTGTCTGCTGGTATCTTAGCAAGCTGAATATAGCTTGTGAAATCTCATCATTTCCACTGAGCCTTACAGTGCTTAGACTCGAGCAACTTCAGTGCCTGTCAAATGAGGCTTTAGGCAGATTTGCTAATGACCTTGAGAGATGGACAATACTGGAGCAACACTGAATGAACAACATTTTCCATTTCAACATCTTTCACCTTGCAGAGCAATACTCTGCCATGATCTCTTAGTCACAGATAGGGAGACTGAGGCACAATGGCGGCTTACAAGAACCTCCTTTAATTAAAAATAAAACACCTCTATGAAGGTATTGGGCTGCTTGTTTTGTTGGACACATCTACCTACTCCCTTCAGTCATTCTTCTCATCGTGAGAAACAGCTCAGGCTGTTCAGCTTCCAGAAGCCGAAATTTGCTTTTAGAAATAACAGCAAACTAAATTCCATGGTATTTGCTGCAGGAAAGATTTTTACAGAAGGTGTTCATGGTTGATCATATGATCCAAGTATCCACTAGCAGCAATGTGCCTGGCCACTCGAACTATATTTAGAAAAAATGAAAATCCTATTTTAGTCTAGTATTATTTCTTAAGTCACACCCAGGGGGTCCTTAGGCAAACTGGGCTTGCTGTTCAGGAGTCTGTACATATGTAATGTGGGAGTCAGGAGTCTGGCTCAAAGGCTCCCATGATCAAAGCTATAAAACTGTGAAAGTGGGACAGGGAGGCTGGTAATTAGCTTATTCTGAGAGCTGTGCTTAGGTGTTGTAAAAATTCCCTACTCTCTGTGCAGATCCTACGAAATGAGTCCTAATCAAACTCACATATCACTCCCCTCAGTTTCTGATGCCAAACTAGTTGCTATAGCTGATATCAGGCATCTATTGCAGCTGTACACGACTCTGAATGGGGCTGTAATTGGAGAGGAATAAAACAGATTAATCTCACTGCATTAGACACCTACAGAGTAGAGCACTGCCCTACTTAGTCAGTGAAGACACAGCACCTTTTAGGTGTGTCCTGCTGAGGTAGGTGCCTAAAGCAGACCAGAAAAAACTCTCCCTGAAAATGCCCATTTCTCTCTGTTCCCTCTGAAGAGTGTCCAGTTGACACCCGTGTGTGTGTCCTGGTTTTGGCTGGGATAGAGTTAATTTTCTTCTTAGCAGCTGGTACAGTGCTGTATTTTGAATTTAGTACAATAATAACTTTGCTAACACACTCCAGCTGAGGCTGAGCAGTGCTTACCCTGAGTAAAGGACTTTTCAGTGTCCTGTGCTCTGCTCTGAGCAGGTTAACAGAAGTCATGAGGGAACATGGGCAGGACAGGTGACCTGAACTGGCCAAAGGGATCTTCCACACCACAGAACATCCAGCTCAGTATATAAACAGTCCCACAAGCCTGCCAAGGCAAGAATCATGTTCTTACAATGGTGAAAGCAACCACTGGAAAGCTGGAAACAAAACCTGTGCCCTTATGCCACCACTTAGAACACTATATTGGGCCCTGAAAAGAAAATTTTAGGGAGGCATGGCATCCCAGAAATAATTGACTCAGACAATGGTACTTGTTTCTGAAACAATCTCATAGACATTGGCACTGAGGGGGTGTATCACATCCCACATCGTGCACCAGCCTCTGGGAAGACTGAAAGATGCAAAGGATTGTCTCTCTATGCTGAGAGCAGTGGAGGGTGGGACCTTCAAACATAGGGGTACACATTTAGCAAAAGCCACCTGGCTGGCCAACACTAGAGGATCTGCCAATCCGGCTGTCCCTGCCCAATCAAAACTTTTGTGTTCTGTAGAAGAGGAGAGTTTCTGTAGTGCCCATCACAAAATATGCTGGGGTTAAACCACAACAGTGGTGTCGTCCTTCTTTTCTCCAGGTCAGCTGTGTGCTGTGTCAGGGTTGTATTCAGATTCAGTTTATTCCTTGATGGCAGACACATTTTACGTTAATTCCTTATAACTGACAGATTTTTGTTACAAGGTGATCATCCATTGTGAGCAGATGAATACAGCTCTTAAATGGGCTAGATCTTCCGTGCATACTAATGAAATCACAAAAATAAGACACTGAGAAACAGGCTAGAAATACAGAACAAAAAGTAACACAATGTATGTCACAAAAATGCTAGTTGCTTTATATAGTGTGTGGAAAATAGCTTGAGCACATTCATTACCATGATGGGGGATATATAATTTGTCATTTTGATATTATCAACAAATAAAGCAAAACATAATTGCAGTTACAGACCAAAGGGATAACTGAAGTTCTTTTTAGCTCTTAGAGGCTTTGCTGTAACTGCACTGGGCATATTGCATTAAGTTCTAACTACTGGAAATTAGAACACATTCAGGAGAGCAATAAAATGATTCGGGGCCTGAAATTACTGACCTAGGAAGAAAAGATGAGGTACATTATAGCACACCCTTGGAAAGATGAAATGATGAGCTAATTGCTCCCCAAAAGGCTCCACATGTGATTTTCCACAGCACACAGAGTTTCAAAGGGCCACAGTGTGGGTGAATACCAATTCTGATATGTTAGTTAGCAATATAAAAGTCCAGTTTAATCCAGAAACACAAGCTATATTCCTTGTTAAACCTTCAGACCCTGAAATGTTTTTATAACCACAAACCGAAGGGCTGGAAAATCCCTTTGAATTTTTTCCTTCAGCCATTTCTTTTCTGAGTACTTGGTGCCTTTCTCTTAGGACAGAAAGTCAGATCAGGTTGGTGAAACACAATGCTTTTAGAATCCTTATGCAATACTGGCAAAATGTTTCGTCTTTCTTCAAGGGCCCTTGGGCAAACTTCCTGTACATGTCAATAGAAATTCAGTGAATAGATTGAAGTGAAAATATTGTCCTGAGAAAAGAAATTTTTTCACAACTCTGAATTTGTCACTGCTCTATTTTGAGTTTTAATTGCCACCTAGAGCATTCAGATGACATCAAAAGTCAAAGAATTCATCTGTAAATATTTCACCAATGCCAGCGGCAAGAGTCTCTAAAAATACACAGCAGAGGACAAAAGGCTCAAACTGAACATCAAACTTATGTCTGAAAATGTTGACAATCTAGGGAATTAATTTCCTGATTGATGGCATTGTCCTACACTTTGCCCAGCCTGAGTCAAACCGGAGGTATTGTCCCTGTGCACGCTCCCCCCCGGGTGTAGGGAAGAGCACTGATAACCAGACTGCTCTTCTGGAGGGGGAGCAGCACAGGGCCAAGAACTTGAAGCTGACTATGAACTCTTTGAAGCAGGAATTATTATTCACAAGAGCTTGCTGCTATAAATAAACTGAACCACATCAAAGCTGTGGAGTTATGTAAGCATCCAAACATTGTCTTTCCAGAACCCATAGGATCTGGACTGGGCAGACCTGAGCCAAAGTTACAAGTGCAAACTTAGGCTGCTCTTAATGATCACATAATGTTTAATGATGAGGCAGGAAAAGAAATAAATTCATGTCGCTTTTACTGGCATGGTGAATTCCAGCTTTAATGCAGACAAACTGTTTAGCATGTGCTTGTGTCACTGAGGAGTTCACAGGATTTAAACAAGTAATTTTGCAGAGTAAGCATATGGCTAAAGGCTCTCTGAAATAGAGATGTTTTCCTGGAACATGATTGAAGTCAGAAAAAGAAAATATTAAGACTGAAAAGGAACACTGAGATAAAATAATACAAACTTTTCTCCACAGGGTTCCATAAGAGGTCATCAGCTGGATCCTGCATTGCATATATACTTCCGGGGAGACCTGGAACACAATTTTCTTCTTGATTTAGAGATATGCTGTGAGACAGCTCTGGTCTTGAGTTAATTATGCCAGTGATTAATGCTGTCAGAGCACTAAAAAGCACCATATTTCACCAGTTGTTCATCACTCTGATTATTAAAAAAGGAGAAACTGTTGCAAAACCCCAATGCCTTTTAGGGACAAAAATGTAGGTTAAGAGAAATTGCTGGAACAGAGCCCATTAACTTACCTTTCCTTCCCTTCCTCCCACTTCCTCTCTGGTCACACCTTTTAAAATCATTAACTCCTTAGACCTGGGTCTGTTCCTCTTGCCTTGGATCTAAATCGCTCAATTTGCTCAGGCCATTACAGTAGTCATAGCTGTTATCAAAGTGTAAGGCTCAGTGTCATAGCTTTAAATCAGAAAAACACTCTAGGGGAAAAATTATATCAAATAAAATTAATTAATGGAATAGGCTGAGCTCCCATTTACCGGCTTCCAAACATTTGACAGCTTTGCTTTAAATGTGATCCGCATTGGACTTGTTCTCCATGTCCGCTGTGTGGAAAGCATGGCCTGCCAGGCTTCTCCCAGGTACCTAAAATTCAATATTTTAGTACAAATTTGAAATACTAAGTCAGTTCTAAGACCTAAAGCCATTCAAGGAGTGCTACAATGGGCATGCTTAGGTACCCTCATGTTTTCACAGCATGGCAGCCAGACATCATTTACCTGTGCACACAAAAGGCAGGGAACCCTTAAGGAGGTAAGTGGAGGAATAATTCTTTACCAGATTATCCATTCATTTGTTCTCCAGAGGTAGCAAACTTGCTGTAGTATCAGGAAATCAAGTCTCTTCGGCAGTGTCCAGTGTCAAGCTACTGGTAGTGGTCAACAAACAGCATGTCACTATAGTCCAGCGTCTTTAAGATGACCCCTGCCCCGTGGTACCAACACAGTGAATAAGAGCTCATTCCCATAGCGGGGAAATAACAGAGTCCTTGTATTAATGGCTCCCCTGAGCTGGCTGTTCTGCACTGGCTGTGCTCAACGGACCTACCCTGTTCCTTCCTTGGAGGCACCAGCAGAAAACCTGTTCCTTTTCCCTTGAGAAGAGGACATGGTGACAGCCTGGCACCTGTGAAGTCGGTGGGAGTGTTGCCAGGATACCCTCCAAGGCTTTGGGACGGGTGAAACAATGACCCAGTTCCATCAGCTGTGTCTTTGTAGGTGATCTTCTGACAGAGACTGCCTTAGACACGTGTGCGGGCTATCAGAGGGCCCCTGCCAGCATCAAGTCTGTTTGAATAGTGACCTTCCCTGCCGCACCAAGTGAGCTGAAAATGGCCTGGGTGACTCATGTGGTGGTGGTGGTGCTTTGGGAAAGCACAGTAACTAATTTTTAAGATGACAGAGTGACTCAGATTCACAGATCCTCTCTCCCCCTTCACGTGTCCCCAGAAATTCAAATAATTTAAAACCACCAGTATGGTTTTCCTAGATTTATATTTTTTATCTTCATATACAGAATAAATCTTTAAACTGAATGTGATAAAATATAACTGCATTTACAGAGATGTTATTTTATTTAATACTATGTTCCAACTCTGTTCCTTTCCTGTCCTGCCCTTTCTTTTTATTTCAATTTCTCATCCAATTTTTCCTTTGATTCTTTCCCTGTTCCTCTTTAAATCTTCCCAAAGTTAAGATTGAACACAAAAGGTCCAAGTTCTAATCCAACACTTAAAATCACCAACTTGACAAAAAATGTTCTGTGAATACATTAGAAATATAAAGAAGGAAAAGAGAGTGCATAGCACCCCACCATTAATGGGAAGAACAAAAAAAGGGGAGAAGACTGCAGAGAAGACTGAAAAGAATTGTCATCTTTGCTTCACTCTTCTCCCCCAAGAAGATTACTTATACCTAGATACATGACAAAACTAATTTTAACAAAGAAATTGAAATGCAAATGAGATCAGGGAGGGAACCAAAAGTCAGTGATTATTTATATAAAATAGATGCTGTCAGCTCAGCAGGACCTGATAAAATTGAGCGGATTTAAGGAATATCCAAGACAGCTCTGAGTTATCCGTGAATATCTTTGAGAACTCAGCAAGGGCACTGTCGTCCCAGCAGACTAGAGGAAAGCATACATCAGATCAGGGATTTCAAGATCAGCTACTTTAACTTTGTTACCTAGGCAGACACAAGAAAAGATTACTAAATAATCAATTTCTTTGGGTTTGTAAAATAATAAAATATTCTTAAAGGTGCCTTAAGACTGGGTCATGAAAACAATGAATTCAGGCATGTCTATAGCAAGTCAGGCCAAACTAATTTAATTTTCTTTTTTGAAAGAGAATTGGAAAATTATGTGAACACAGAAGATGAGATCTGTTTAGTAAACAATAGATCCAGCTTTAGTGATGTTATTGATGATCTCCCAGTTGACTTTAGCATGTACACTAGGACAATAGGGTTTAGACCCCTGACAGCCAACGTTCACTGACACAAGAGTTCAGCAGGACAAATGATGGGTTGTGTCAGTCATTTCTGCTTCATTTCCACCTCCATTAAGGGAGTCCTAGGTTAGAGAGCAGGATCTAAATGAAGCCAGTGGATGTGAATATGTTTTGAGGATCCACAGAGAAAGAGGAGGTTTTTACAGTGAAAGAGGGGGGTTCGGAGGGGCCCAGTCTGGTCTGCTGAGCTGGCCATTACTTTGTGAGTGATTTTGATGATGAAGAGGTAACATGCTCAGGACAGCTCAAGATACCCCTGGATAGAGTTGGGCTGTAAAGTCTTGGTAGGTGATTAGCTTTGAAACTAGTTTTGAATTGGAGAGAATGTCTGGAAGTGGTCAGATGAAATTCTGTCAAGGTCAGGAATGAGGTTGCTATACTTTGGAAAGATGGACAAATACCAGTTTGCTTTATTACAACAATATTTGCTTTAGTACAACAACTGTCAAAAAGAGTGTTATGAATATTGGGGATCATAAACTGAAATTACGATAAAAAGGGGCATTGTTGCAAAAATTTTCTTCTGAGAGGTATTAAGCAAGTTTTTGGATGTAAGACCAGAGGTGTAACTTTTGAAATAACCAGAAAAAAAACTTTAAAATGAAAATATAGGCAAAAAGAAAATAATCCAAATGAAATACACAGAAAAAAATTTTGAAAAGGCTGGAGAAAGAGTGTTAATCTAGAGAAGAACAGATTAAAACACATTGAGCCTGCAAAATGGTGTGATGAGGCCCATGAGAATGTCATCATTTGTGATTGTTGTGAGATAGGAAGAAATCAGTTCATATTAATCAATTTAATCATCAAGGAAAATGTAAATTACACATTAGGAAAATATTTAAAAATATGAAAGATGCATAGCACAGTGTTGCGGTGTGCTATGGTACCGTGGCAAAACAGTACGCAGATTCTTTGGGATTTTCTTCACTGATAATTTTTAAGAGGCTTAGGACACAAATTTGTCACAGATGATCTAAGGCCAAATACTTTTCCTTAGGGTGAAAAGGTCCTTTTGGTCCTCTATTTCCATGAGTGCCTGGTCAAGTGATGAAATTAATTCACCTGTCCATGCTGGCTGCATGCATGTAAAACATTGTCAGGATGTGCTGAAGCAGGAAAAGGGATGGAATGACTGTGGTGCAATACCAGGAAGGAGCTGGCTCTGGCCCATGGGGATAAGAACAAAGGAGCCCCTTTTCTTGAGACTTTTTAGACACGGTTTGCATAATGTACCTTCTGTCTCTGTAAACACCTCAGTGAAGGAATTGGGTTGGGACTGAAAAAAGTGATTCTGGAAGAAGTTAAATTGAGAGTTTAAGAGAATAGCAAAAACTAACTTACAAATCCAAGTGATAATTTACATAAACCTTGTGTCATGGCTTGATACTGACCAAACACCAGGCACCCATGAAAGCTGCTCACTCACCCTCCCCTGCTGCAGCTGGACAGAGGAGAGAAAAAATTAACAAAGGGTTCATGAGCTGAGATAAGGACCAGGAGAAAACACTCCAAGGGCAAAACAGGCTTAGAGACAGAAAGAGAGTTTATTGCTAACAAAATCAGAGGAGGATAATGAGAAGTAAAATAAGCCCTTAAAACCCCCCAGCCCCTCCCTCCTTCCCACCAACAGTGCAGGGAGACAGCGGTGGGGATTTTGGTCAGTTCGTTACCCGAGGTTTTCTTCTGCTTGGCTCAGGGAGAGGAGTCCTTCCCCTGTAAGACTGTGGAGGTCCCTCCCACGGGAGACAGTTCTCTGTGAGCTTCTCCAGCATGATTCCACTCCCACGAACAGCAGTCCACCCAAAACTGCTGCAGCATGGGTCACTCTTCCATGGGGTGCAATCCTACAAGGCCACGCAGCTCCAACCTGGGAGCCGGACCCCTTCTCTCCACCAGGTCTCCCACTGGATCTCAGCCATCCAGGCATCCACCTGCTCCAGCATGGGCACCTCCCTCATGGGCTGTGGGTGGGTCTCTGCATCCCTCATGGACCCCACAGGCTGCAGGGGTGCTGCGGTGCAGTCCGGGGGGGCACCGAGCGTCCATCCACGGCTTCAGGGGCTGTCCAGGCTGCTCCAAGGCACGGGTGGGCTGGCGAAGTTCCTGTAGGGGTTCACCTCGTTCACCGATGGTACAGGCGCGCTGAAGAAGGAGAGACAAGCGGAGGTGCTTTCCCAGATGGTTTATTCAGCACTGGATTGTGCCGGGGAAGCACCGGCACGGGGGGTTACAGTGACATAAATACAGACACGAGGGGGTGGGGGGAGGGTACATAGCAGAGCCTGGCCATGAGACAGACCAAAACTGGCCAGAGCACACCGCAACACAGGGGCACAGCTGCTTTACTATGGTCCTCACCATGTCCTGCAGAAGAATCTCAGCTCCATCCAGCACCTGGAGCACCTCCTCCCCCTCCTTCTCCATTGACTTTAGTGTCTCCATGTTGTTTCCCTCCCATGTTCTCACCTCCTCTTCTCTGGCTAGAAAAAAATGTGCCCCCACTTTGTTTTGATTTTCTTCTTAAATCTGTTATCACAGAGGCATTACCAACACCTCTAATTGACCCAGCCTTGGCCAGCAGCATGTCCATCTTCAGAGCCATCAGGGATTGGCTCTGCTGGACACAGTGGAAGCTTCCAGCAGCTTCTCACAGAAACCACGTCTCTGGCCTCCCTGCTGCCAAAAACCAGGCTGTGCAAAACCAACACACCTAGATAGAATGAAGGAAATGGAATAGTGCAGTACAGAAAGAAGACTAAAACAGTGGGATTGTGGCCATGAGCTGGCAGTCAGAAAGGATCCAAAGGAGCCATATGTGACGTCAGTGTTTCTTCATGATAGTCATTCAGAAGTTAGTAAACGTTGTCTAAAGATATAAAGTGCACCCAATCTTTCCTCAGAGATGCAGTGTGCCCCCTGGTACACAGCATTTCCCAGGACCCACACCTAATGTTGAAGTCCTTGATCCTCCACATGCCTTGATTATCTGGAGCTCATTTTAGAGAAAGTCCAAAGTAACATTAGAAAAAAAAATCAAATAAATGTCTATGCTTAAACCAAACCACAGATTTGGTAGTCATTTCCTGAGTTCAGTAATGCAGGCAAAACAGCTTCAGTGCTCCCACTCTTCTGAGAGACAAGAACCCATTTAGACACCATCATTCATCCTCACTGATATCATATTAGGTCTTAAGATGAAGGGCATGAGAAGTTATAGAGAGATATGAAGGTTTTAAGCAATTTGTCACATTACAGTCTAGATCAGAATTCAGATCTTCTGACTCTGAGGTCTAGCTCTGGGTTTCAGTTTTCATCTGTTGTGAAATTGAACACATCTAGATTTTTATGATGACTTTCCATTCCAGCACAGCATCAATGAAAATCCTTCATGACTGGACACTATTGACCTAAACTTGTTAAAATGTTATTTCTATTTCATAAGCTCTGAAGACACCCTTGAAAGGCTTTTATTTCAAGGAAATTTTTGAAAGCAATTTTTAATCCACTCTATTCCATTCTTGCATATTTTTTCCTTTCTCTAAGTATTGCTAATGCTGGCGAAGTATGCAACGCTTGACCCAGAAATAAATGTATGCAAAACCAAGTTGTACACTCTTGCTTTAAACCTAAGGGGACAGCAGCCAAAGTCGCTTCCCTTCTATTTCCACTATGCAGATTAATTAATTCATGTTCACAAAGCACTCTGAAAATTTTGGCTAGTGGTGCATAAATGCTGTTAATATTGTGAAGAATTTTCTTCCTAGCTTTTTTCAATAGGTATCAGTGTCAGAAAGGAAATCCAGTGAAATTAGTGGCCAGCTTGCTGGTATTCTGAGACAGCTGACTATTACTGAAGAGGACAGAAAGTTAGATGAAGTTTTGCTGAACACTTTCATTCTTTCATCATTCTTGACACGTGGCTGGCAGCCATAACACATTTAGATGGCCTGTGAAGGCCAATGTCTCACACAAGGAGTGTTTGGGGGAGAGCTGTTGATCTTCACCTACCATTTTGAGGTGTGGTGGAGTAATTCAGTGTCCTTATCGTTATCATTTTTTCCTACCAGAAAACACTGTGTAAAAGGTCAAGCAATCTTTTCATTAGTCCCAGAGGACTGGAGTTCAGGTGAATTATGGATCAAAGGAGAAAGGATGTTCCAATATGATGCTTTCCTTAGGTACCCTTGGTGGGAGAGAATGATGGAGCAGCTGGGTTGTTCCTAGTGCCTCTCTTCACTTAAGGAGATCCCTGTTTCTTTCTCTAAGCCATAGCTCATTCCAGTGGGTGATATAGTCTATTTAGAGCTGTATTTTCCAGCAGTGGTGAGCTCCAAAGACCACCCAGTCAGAAAACTGTTTTCCACCCAGTGGTGGAAAACAGATCCCCTTGGCCTCTTAGTAATGCAGTGCTGATTCCAACAGCTTTGATAAAAATAAACCCCCAAAAGCTTCGATGTGCAACATAGCTGAGGAAAACCATAAATGCTTTATACACAGGCCATAAGTCATTTATCAGACCTCACAATTATCCAAATCTTATCTCAAAGTGCATCAGATGTTATGCACTTTACTATGGGACTTGGACGATATGCTGGGTTTCGTGATGCTTGGCCTGGGCCATCTTCTAGTGGTGTATGTTCTGCCAGCTTCCATGGTCTTCTTCAGACAGGAGCTTCGACCCTTCTCACTGGGATTATCTGTGCTGCTATGCTGTCTCTGTTTTATTTATTCCATCTGACAAACGATACAGTATAGGCACACAGCTGGTCAGAAACCACCCATGAAGCAGGCATAAGACAAGATGACAGAGCACAAAGGCTATCAGCTCTGACTTCTCTTACTCATTGACCATTTCAATGTGTTGTGTGGCTGATTAGTTAATTGGCTTTATAGGTTGTTATAATTAACCATGGAAATCCCATTTCTGGTAGATGTCCACACATACAAGGGTTCTTGCTGTTGTTTCAAAAAGCACATAGAGAATTCACTTAAATTCCAGGTATTCTGTTTCTATTAGGCCCTAAATTGTGATTTGAGTCCTGTCTATGTTGGACATCTCAACATTTAGCATTACACTCAAGATCTGTGTAACCCACTCCCTTATCAAAGAGGTCCCTGATGAATAGATTTGCTCATTGCCAGGACTCATGCTCATTGCCAGGCTCTCACAGCCAGGCCTTCTCTAAACACAGCTTTCCATTTCCATGGCACAGCAGCAGCTGTGACCCAGGCTTGTGCCCCTGTCCCATACTGGTGAAGCTGTGCATTCTGCATGGTCCCGTTCACTGGGAGAGGTGGATGTGGAAAGCCTGATGGAGAGAGTGGCTGGGAAGTCCTGGCTGTGAGGCTGCCTGTGTCCAACCTGTGGGGTCACATGAGTCAGGAGCCAGTCGTGAGCCTTGTGTTCAGTGTGTGAAGTTCTGCAGGTCTGTCTTAAATGTCTGTGGCTTGGTAGTAGCAAACAATATTTGCCACCTGGTCTAAGCAAGATGATGAAGCTTAGCCCTTCTCTGACTTTATCAGCTGGTCTGAGAGAAGATGTGTTCTCTTCCCCAAACTTTGCTTCCCCCTTTATACTTATATAAACAACTCCTTTCCTATCTATAAACCTAAGCGCTGCACTGCTAAAGAGCCTCACAGACAATTCTGGCTTATATTTTCCTTGGATGTAAGTGTGGTCTCCCTCATGTAGTGCCTCCAGGAAGCTCTTTCATGTGCAATATGGAACACTAAGAAAGTTCATCCTGCCATTACTATTTAACATCAAGATATAGACTTTAAAAAGGTTTTAAAAGATCAGTTTTAAACTGGGCCAGATATTATCAGATTGCTGTAAACCAGCAATGAGAAACAAGAGTCAGAAAGGAAGGAAAATGTTAGGAAAAAATAATAGTATAAGTCAGTATTGCTTTATACAAAGAAAAAACGGACTCAGGCTTGTCAGTGTGCCATTTATTAAACATTGTCTTACTTTTGCTTTGCTATTTACTTCAAATGCCAGAGAACCTTTGAATTGGCGCTGATGAATGGAAGTTTTCTGGCATGCAGCACCACAGAGTTCAAAAGGAATAAATGTGATCAGGCCCAGTCAAAACCACTCCCCATTTCATTGTATGCAGTTTCTCGTGTGTGCTTATTTAACTTTCCTTTAGTTGTATGAGGCAGAAATTGTGAGATGTGAGGTTACCTGGTAGCCTTCTTGAAAAACATGGCCATTTTGACCCATCTCTGAAACAGTATTGTCTTCAAAATAGATCCTTGGCTTAATACAATCCTTGCTTTCAAGGCAGGCCAAGGTCATAACAACGTTTAAATACTATATGGTGAATTGTCTCCGAACTTGAAAGCACTTTGAAAAACAAAAGTTCTTAAAATTACTTAACCTGTTTTCAGATGGGGACAATGAAGAAAAGATGAAATAGGTTTCTTTGGTAAACAAATCAGTGTCAGAGTCAGGAATAAAATTTATTAACATTATAATGTCTTAAACAACATTAGATCATAAGTCTTCTGAGAGTGTTATTGAAGTTTAATTTCCATAGAGCTGTGAAGTTTTACAGTAGTTGAAGTGTGTGGAATTTCTGCAGAAGCATCACCTTGGACTTTATACTTGGAAACAGCCGGTTAAATGAGATTTTTGGTGCTTGTGTATGTTGAGTCATAGCAGAATTGTTAAAGCTCACCTGTCCTTGAATCTCAGCAAACTAATTAAGAGATATTCTGGAGCAGCTTGGCCATGATGTGATGGGCATGGGATGCCCTCAGGCAGAACAGACAGACGGCTCTTGACTGCCACTAGAAACAGCAAACAAGATGTTCTGTGTGTGGTTTATTTGTGAAGGTAATGCTGTTTGAATAGCAACCCTTGTTCAAGAGAGTCTTCTGGAAATGTGTGGGTATCATTAAATTACACCCCAAATGCATGTGCTTGTACTGCATTGGTGGGAAACGACTGAAGATTTCACCTGAAAAACTGAGGTGATGGCCTTTTTATGGGATCAGCATCTGAGCAGTGTAGGCTACAGAGAAACAACAACTTTTGGTGTGAAGGTGACCACTTTCTAGACCAGGAGCTGGTACTGAAAGCCTTCAGCTCTGGAAATAGCTTATTCTTTCTTCCTGAACTCTCTGAAATGGAAATCATTATGGCCCTGACTGTTCAAAGCTACAATTAATTGGAAATTGATTGATAACACCCTTCTTGCCCCACACCTCCAGCCAAGAAATTAGGGGAAATACTGAGTGTCTTGGCTTAAGGCTACCCCCTGCAAGCCTGTGGCACAGGGATGGAGTGTTAACAGGGCATGGTTGGGTTGTCCTCATGCAAAGCCAGTAAGTTTTGGGCTCCAGGCTAAACAAACATTTGCTGAAGGGAGCAGCAATGGGTGTAAATGCCTGGAATAGACAGGACTGAGTGAGAGGAAGTCTGACTATGTGATGGAGACTGACTGCCAGGGAAAATGTCTTCCAGGGGCCCATCTTGGTACACTATTTTCCACTTAATTTTTCCCATTCTTCCCAGTACTGTGGCAAGCATATAGGGCACAATGTCTTGATGACTGTTGGAGATGGAAAGGAACTCTTATTTCCAAATATGTGTCCTGGGAAAGCAACAGGGTAACTCCAGTCAACCGAGTGCAGGGACCAAACTCCACCAACTTTTGTTTAAATCCTGCCAGTGCTATGTTTTCTGACACACCCCAGGAGGAAAGTGGCTATGCAGCAAGCCACAGGCCTGCACAACATTCAAGGCTGAAGTTATATCATCCAGCCACTGTGTCAGCCCATGTTACATCCCATGAGGCTACTACAATAGCACAGACACATGGCCCTTGGCCACCTGATGTTTAATTCCAGGTTTAAGCAGAGTTTGACAAACCCTATCATAAGATGGCAAGTGTGGTTCAGCCCTTTTAGTCAGCCTTTCATAAAACATGCTGCACAAACTGCTAGCTATTTCTTAAAAGGGCCATTTTGGATATTTCAGAGGAAGGTTTAGATTCCAAGCAGTCACCTGATAATCCCTGTCCTTCATCAGCTGTCACCCTAGTCACTGATAGCCCAATATTTTAAAATACTTTAACATATGTTAATTGCCTCTTCCAAGTTCTTTAGTCAGTTTAGGGCAACATTGACATCAAGACTTTGCCCAGAAATTGCTTGTGCACTTTACCTTAAGAACTTGCATTGCAGGGAAAACAGCTGAATTGCATGTGGTCTATGAAAACCTTACTGTTTGAAATTTCAGTTGTCAATTTTGATAAATACGTCCTTTTTCTTGAACGGGAACTGGAAGAAAAAGCACCTGCAAACTTCTTTGCCTGGTGCATTATTTCTGCTTCTTGCCAGGAATGACTTTACTGGGGACAGAGGGGGGCTGAAGGGCATCCTGCTCCTTTTTGGCAGTGGCAGCTGCACTGTGGTCAGAGGCTGCTGATACGACTCTTAGTGTGGCCATACAGAATCCACCCCACCCATCGTGGATCCCTTCAGGTTATCAGTCCCTGATTCTTCAGCATCTCTTCAGACTAAGTTTTGACAAAAGTAGAGGCTGCAGCTGAGGTCTGAAATGATCCTTGCTAGCAATGAGAGGAAGAAATCAGAGAATTCATGGTTACCTTTCATCACAGAGGGAGAAAAACAGCATTTCTTTCTGAGGACCCTCAGCTGGCCTCAGCCTGCTCTAACTATGAAGTCTGTCTTTTCTTTTTCTTATTTTTCAGTCCTTAAGAAAACTGAGTGACTGTCACCAGAGATGCTCTAAAAATATCCAGGCAGATCTCTGGGCTGCTCCAGGGAGGCAATGAGGTCGCTGCAGGAGATGACAAACCAGGCTCAGATCACAGCAGATCCTGGGTCAGGGCTGCCAAGGACTGTGTCTCGTATTGCTTGCAGAATGCTCACAATTTACAGGTGTTAATCCAAACTTTGGAACAGTGACTTGTCCTTCAACTAGGTAGGAGGAAATATAGGGAGTAAACAAATTACCCAGTCTGTTGCTTTCATTTAGGCAATCTTTGATCTTGTGTTTATCTCCCAAAAAGATCATCTAAAAAGAAGAGTAACTTGTGGTCATTATGGCTTTGTGCTGTGCTTTCCCCGCCTTTCTCTGCCCTTGTCATTCTTCTTTTCCTTGCCTAATTGAAAAAGCAGGTTTGTCCTCAAAAGAACTCCAATGTCAGCTTGTAACTGTAGTTCTTGTCAACTACGTCTTTGCATTGATTCATAGCAGCTGGTAAATCTAGATACTTTTATAATTCCTAACTCTAGATACTATATATGAAACTGGTTTGTAATGACATTTTCCTGTATTATTATCTCTACTGGGAGAAGAGTTGCTTTCCATATTGTTGGTTCTACATTTTAACAAAGATATATTTATGCATGCAGAAAAACACTTGAAAATTATCATAAAACCTGTGAAGGGAGACATGAAAAAGACAGGAAGGACCTTTAGTTTGTGTATTTGCCCAGAAAATGTTTTCTGCTTAGGTGTTTTTTTTTGTTCTGTTTTGTGTGTAATGAGCAATGGGGAAGGTCCCCATTTAAGCATTTTGAGTGATGTGCCCAGTCATAGGCAGCCTGACAGATGTATTAAGTGTAGATGTTTCCCTGAGTGTGTCCAACATGAACAAACTGCCTCAGCAGAATCAGGAGGAAGATGGTGCAGTGCCATGTGGTTTCCCAGTGATATTCCATGTACTGCATCGGTAGGCCGTAAGGTTTGTATTTGGGGCCTTCAACCCTGCTGAAGGAGTTCCCTTGGGGTTCTAAGGTGGTGAGACATTTGCACCTGCTAACCAGGCTGGGAAGATGAGAACTGTAGGATTCAACTGATGGCCCTCAAAGAGCTTGAAAATGTGAGACTCCCTCTGGATTCAGCGGAGAAGAGCATGTCTGGGTGGGAATCACAGGAGAAAGTTTTCATTGTGATGCTTGGTCCCCCTTTCCCAGTAACTGGAGGGAAGATGGCATTTGAAATGGATGAAGGCATGGGAGCTGATTCTCACTTTTGTTGTTAGTTTGCAAGAACCTTTGTCTCCATGCTCTGAGCAAGCCTGCTGCTTGGGAAGGCAAATCCCCAGTGCTCAAGGGTTGGCACACCCTTCATCAATGTGCTGAACCTTGCCCGTCCCCACAAGCAGCTGCACCTGCTCTCAACTGTTGGCGTAAGCAAAGTTCAGAGATCATACATTACTCAAAAAAAGCAGCACATTCTACATCATGGATTCATGTTTGCTTTTCTTTATGGGGGGTACTTTGTCATGACTGTATCTTGTCACTGTGCAACCCCAGCTTTCTTGTAGCATCTTCAGACACTGAAAGGGTACAGTGAGGTCTCCCCGGAGCTTTCTCTTTTACAGACTGAACGTCAGCGTGGCACACAGGAAGTTTGTTGAAGGGAATAACAGTGCATAATTATTTAGAAGAAGGGCACCTTGATAGATTTCACCAAAGTGACTAATGGCTTCTGATAGAGGACTGGGAGACATTGGCACCAGTGGTTTCTGAAACTCTGCAGTAACCTGGTGTTGACAGCTAATGAATGAGGATGCTGCTGAACAGGGATGTAAATGTAAAAAGATGCCTAGTTAAACTTCATCATGGTTTAAAACTGGGAGACAAAACAGAGCAGTGCTTCAGAAATGTAGAAGTACAAAAATGTGCAGAGAAATGTTACTGCCTAGCTTCCAGGACTGCAATAAATCAAGTGATAAAATGCACAGATATGTGTCATTAATATGAGGTTCCAAGTGCTTTATATAATTTTAATTAATAGCTCGAAGAATTGTTGTAAGCCAGAAAAATAGCATCAGCCTTTCATAGCCCATATGGACTGGAGAATTCAAACTGCTTTTTGTCTCTTTAAGAGGGAAAGAGAGATAATAGACATAGATTTCTTACATTTTTAAAAGGAAGTTTTGGATGCCCCATCCCTGGAAGTGTTCAAGACCAGGTTGGATGGGACTCTGAACAATGTGGTCTAATGGAAGATGTCTTTGCCCATGGCAGGGGTATTGGAACTGGATGACTTTAAAGTCTCTCCCAACCCAAATAATTCTATGATTCTATGAATATACAAAATCCCATTTTCCTGAATGCAGGAGAAATGAAATGAATAAAAACATCACTACTCCCTAGCCAAGATTCACCCCAGTTCTTAAGGTGAAAACTCCTAATTTTGTCTCCTGGATGAACTCCTGGACTCATCACCATTATCAATCATTTTTTAAGCTCCAAGATTTTTTCCCTTGACCCCTTGCTTTACTCTGCCTCTACTGGAATAGTCACAGAATCATAGGATTGTAGAATGGTTTGGGTCGGAAGGGGCCTTTAAAGATCATCTAATCCAATTCCCTTGCCGTGAGCAGGGACATTTTCAAATCAATCAGGTAGCTTAGAGCCCTGTCCAGCCTGACCTTGAATGTTTCCAGGGATGAGCATCTACCACCTCTCTGGCAACCTGTGATGGTTTTTCACTACACCCTTGTAAAAAATTTCCTTAAATCCAATCTGAACCAACTTTCTTTCACTTTAAAGCAATACCCCTTATCCTGTCATGACACACCATTGCGGAAAGTCCCTCTCCAGCTTTCCTGTAGGCTGTTTTTGATGCTGACAGGACACAATAAGACCTCCCAGGAGATTTCTCTTCTACAGACTGAATAGCCCCAGCTCTCTCAGCCTGTCCTCACAGGAAAGGTGCCCCAGTCCTCTGATAGTCTTTGTGGCCCTCCTTTGGACTCACTGGTATGAACAGCCTGTTATGAGAGTCACTCCAAAACCACTTCAATGTACCTTTCTTCTGTTTCATACAATGATATATTTTGGGTGGAACTGTTACTGCTTTGTATTTGTATTTCTATAAGGAACGTAGCTGTCCCTACCAGTAGCCTACAAATGCAAAGCTGGGGAAGGCCCTATGTTTCTTATCTGGGTCAATTGGTTTACTAAATGCACAGATTACCTGAAAACTTCTTGGGGTTTGAGTAGCTTGAACAGTTACCTCAGAAATCAATATGCCAGTCCTTGGAAGACCCTTATTCTCCAGCAATGCATTTTTCCACTCTTCACATTGCAGCATACAGCTGGAGGGAAACCTGGATACTGCTGGAGGATTTCTGGTTTTCCACATCTCTTCCAGACAATTTTTTTTTTATTTTTTATTTTTTTTATTTTTCTTTTTTTTTTCCCCAGAAGCTATCAGACACAGCTCTCCTAGTCTCTTCTTGTGCTCTTTGCCTCCTCTAGAAAATGAGGTCAAGAGGCACCGCAAAGCCACTCAACAGGCTCAGAAAGCTCTTACACATTCCTGTAATCATTAACTCAGAAGACCAGTCTAAGACAACTAAAATGGAGCCCGAGAAGATCCTGGTGCTGCAAAACCTTGGTGTAAAGGCTTTGACATCAGCAAGAGATTTGCTTTCTGCAGGCCTGAAGGGACGTTGCTTTGCCCCCTTCTTTAAGGCAGTGTTGAGCTCCGGCTGACTTTGTACTAGTGAATCATCTGTGTGCTCCCAAAGGGCAATTCCAGCTAAATCAGATGTGATGAACAATTTTTAGGAATGACAAAAAGCTATATTGCCTAGGGACAATGTCCTTATCTGAATGACAGTCACAAGGGGACCAAGTCTTAAAACAGGGACAAGAGTCTGTTAGGTTACTCTTCCACCACACAGTGCTCAGATGCTCACCTTACATATGGGAAGGCACTTTAGGATTCAGTACAGGGGGATAAATAATGTATTAAATAATGTATTTTCCCTTCTCAAGCCACTGCTATGCCCATTAAACCACAAATCTTCCCAGCACATGAGTCTCAGTCTGATCAGTTATTTGGCTTATCAGGGCCTGGGGAAACACAATGGACAAGGTGAAATCTTTGCCAAAATGCTGTTTTCAGGGTCTCCCATATCTCAGAGCTGCACATTTTTGAGTGCAGCTGAGCAGCTGCATAACAATATGCAAATGAGATGTTAATTAAGCAGGAATAGGAGAACTTGTCTGTTTTCTTCCTTCAAGTTCAGAAGCAGGTGATCCGCTTTACCTCGGTGATGCCTTGGCACTTCCTTAGTTCGTTGTACCCTACCCTGTAATGAAATGACCGGGATTACAAGCTCAGCGCCTGTGAAAATATGAACCAATTATTTTTAAAATCCATCAGTGAGTGCCTATCAAGGAGCTTTCTGACAGCAGCCGTGTTGTTTAGGAAAGGGTTTATGTGGCACAATAATTATGTCAAGTTGTCCCAGCTCTGTGGAAACACAGCATGCAGAAATGGCTTTGAATGTGCTTCAGAAACGCAGCCGGTCACGTTCCCCTTCCCAGCAGCGCTTTCCAGGGGTGCTGGAATGGGAGGCAGATGACAGAGAAATGCTGGTGGGGGTGTCAAGGCACAGCCCACACTGAGTTCATACCAGCAGTAGTGTCATTCACCATGCCCGGAGAAGCCATATGATTAGTTATGAAATAATGACAGGGCATTTCACTGCTCAGAGATGTTTGTTTGGGTGTAACAGCATGGTGGGTTTAGAAAAAAAAACTTTTCTCACTGTCAGGTCTTGCATGGGAATAAGATTCAGGAAAAAAATGTCACACCAGTGTTTGCCTGCTGAGGGCTCATAAACAGCCCAGGAACGGGGTAGCACAACCAGATGGAGGGCAGCGAGCAGCAGAGACCGATGCAGGGTCTGAAGGATTTTTTTCCACAGACACAGCTGGCCACATCTGCACATCTGCAGAGCCTGGGTCCTTTGGATGCCAGGACATCCCTCTATATCTTGTGGCAGGGGCTGTAACACTTCCTGCTGTGCAGATTGCCTTCCAAAGATTTCCACCCATTCCTGGCAGCAGGCAGACACAGGCAGCTGCCTTATAGCCGTGGCTTAGCAGCGGAGCAGCAGCTCCTGCGGCGAGACAAGGCTGGCTCCTGCAGCTCTCTTGCGAGCCCTAGTGATGGTAGGATCTGCCTGCAGACAGACGGGGCTGAAAAAACCGCCCCGTTCTCACAGGCAGCCCTTAGTAGGAACAAAAGGAAAATGTTTCATTCCTACGCTAAGCAGCGTTCTCTTTCCATCCTTCTCTTCTGCTTCTCTTTCCCGAGAAGACTGAAACACCAGGGAACATCGCTATCCTCCATAATGGTTTGCAGAGTGGAGAGACTTGTGTTGCATCTGTCCCTAAGACAGAGATAAGAGAGCTGTCAGGATATTGTTTCTGGACTTTCTGAAAAACGAACATTTAATTCAAGCTTTTTCTTTCCCATCTGATGGAACTAGAATGAGTATGACAGATGAAGAACAGAAACCAGGATCAGGCAAAGATCCGAAAACACGTGTGTGTACATACAAATATATTCTTCTAATTTTTATGTTAGTCTTTAGGGGTTATTTTAAATCTTCCACATTTTGCCTGACATGAAACGGGTACATTTAGAAAAAAAAATTGCACTTGATGGTGTGAATTCTGGTCTTGTGTAGTGTTGACTCTTATATTTATATTTATTATAGGATCATGGAATAATTTAGGTTGGAGAAGACCTCTAAGACCATCAAGTCCAACTGTTAACCCAGCACTACTAAGTCTGCCACTAAACCGTGTCCCTAAGCACCACACATAGAAATCTTTTAAATTCCTCCATGGATGATGAGTGAACCACTTCCCTGGTCAGCCTGTTCCAATGCTTGACAACCCTTGGGTGAAGAAATTTGTCCTAATATCCAACCTGAACCTCCCCTGGTGTGAATTGAGGCCATTTCCTCTTGCCCTGTCACTTGTTACCTGGGAGAAGAAACCAACCCCCACCTGGCTACAACCTCCTGTCTGGGAGTTGTAGAGACTGGTAACATCTTCCCTGAGCCTCCTTTCCTCCAGGCTGAACACCCCCAGCTCCCTCAGCTGCTCCTCATCAGACTTGTGCTCCAGACCCTTCCCCAGCTGCTTTGCCCTTCTCTGGACACGCTCCAGCCCCTCAGTGTCTTCCTCACGGTGAGGGGCCCAAAACTGAACACAGGATTTGGGGTGTGGCCTCAGCAGTGCCGAGTACAGGGGGACAATCACTGCCCTGGTTCTGCTGGTCACACCATTGCTGACACAGAAGGCCAGGAGCCAGCGGCCTCCTTGGCCACCTGGGCACACACTGGCTCATGTTCAGCCCCTGTTGACCAGCATCCTCAGGGCCTTCTCTGCTGAGCAGTTCTACAGCCCTTCTGTCCCCAGCCTGGAGCACTGCAGGGGTTGTTGTGACCCAAGGGCATGACCTGGCACTTGGCCTCATCCAACTGACCTCAGCCCATTGATCCAGCCTGCCCAGATCCTTCTGCAGCCTTCCCACCCTCCAGCAGATCAACACTCCCAACCAACTTGGTGTCATCTGCAAACTGACTGAGAGTGCCCTTGATGCCCTCATCCAGATCATTGATAAAGATATTAAATGGAATTTTCCCCAAAACTGAACCCTGGGGAACACCACTGGTGACTGTCCACCAGCTGGAGTTACCTCCACTCACCACCACTCTCTGGGCCTGCCCATCCAAGGAACAGTGCACCTGTCCAAGCTGTGGGAAGCCAGTTTCTCCAGGAGAATACTGTGGAAAATGGTGTCAAAGACTTTACTAAAGCCCAGGCAGACAACATCCACAGCCTTTCCCTCATCTACTTAGAGGGTCAGATTGTCACAGAGAAGCTTCAATTAGCTATTATCACAATTAGACAAAACCCCTCAAATATTTCTATATATTTCCACCATAATAAGTGAGATCAGCATTTGAAAAAAACAAGTACACTGAATATGATAAAGCAAACCTCTGAGTCTTTAAAGATATAGAAATTTTCCATCTGGCTGTTACTAGGTCTGAAAAGGCAGATTTTCATGCAGAACTTTCAGAACTGATAAATCTGAAAGTTTAGAATTTCCATCTTGTTCTGAGCCAGCTTCTTTTTTCCTTGACAGTGTCTGGCCTAGCTGTAGAAATAGAGCAACAAATCTGTTCTTCCTGGATTTCTAATTGCCACAGTCTTCTAAAAAGCTGTCTGGCAAGGGTGCTGGATTTATCTTCAGGAGTGAAATTTAAGTAGTTTGGAGACAAAACAGTAGAACAAAGGCCTCATTTTTTTCTTTTAATACAGGCAGCAAGAGGCTTCCCACTTATTTAAATAGAAGGAAAGCTGGATCTATATAAAGCTCTGGATATGTTTCATCTAGGCTTACACACAAGTGTCCAGGCAGACAACTCATCATTCCAGGAAAAATCACCCCAGTTTACCCTAAAATGAATGTGAAAAGAGAACCAAAGAGACAAAAATATCAACTTCACCATCTGTCAAGATAATCCTTTTTGTTGCCAAGATCATACTGTACCTTACCCAGTCACAATCCAGCTCCTGGTTCAAATCACTCATCTGGGATGATCAAAATAATTTATAGACATTCATTTTATCTCTCAAAACCTGTACGTGGAGAGCATAAAATGACCGATAGAGAAAATGAGGGCAGACAAATGTTAAGTTGTCAAAGATGTTTGCCTTCTCATCCCTTAAATCAGTGGAGGGAATGCTTGGTCTTGGATCCCAGATGCGCTTTCCAAATCATCACCTTCTTACAGAGGGACACTCTCCTTCAGCCCATGTGAGTCATGTTCAGCCCAGCTAAACTCCTGCTGAGGTTCTCAAGCCTGTCTCCCACAGCCAGCAAGTAAAGGGCAAGGCAAACAGTCCAGGAGGTTCTGGGCGACGGACCCCTTTGTCCTGCCTGGTCCCACAGGGTTGACAGACCATGCAGCAGCCTGGGGGGCTGAGTCAGGCCTCTGTCAGCCCTTGGAGAACTAGCTGTAGGTTTATTTTACTATGAGAAAACTAAGTACAACGAAAATTTCCCCCTTAAAAATTTTTATCTTTGCCTGGGTAAAATATTTCCATGAAATGTTACATAACATGACTGAAAATACCCAAAAGCCAGTGCCATTTAAAGGTCAACCAAAACCTTTAACACAAAGATAATAATACAAATAATACTTAACATCCAATGAGACACTTTTTGCTTTGCAGGTACTTTCATAATATCAACTCAATAATCCTCATAACTGCCAACAAAGTGTTTTACAGATGAGAAAACTCATGAATTCTATCTGTTAAAGGCCTGTTTAAGGATATAAAGTGACTTTTAGCTTTTTCTGGAGAATATTGAACACTTGAGGTGTCATAGTAAAATCTGCAGTTATACCATAAATAAAAAGCCTGTATATACAAGTACAAATGTTCACTTGCATATCAATAGATAAAAGAGAGGAGAAACAACAACATTTACCACTTTGTAAAATGTCCTACAGAGATGTGTAGGGCAGTGCTGCCTGCCTTATAGCTGATTTGAAGGTGAGAGGTACAAGTCCTTGTTCTTTCTTCCTTGCTGCAAACCAAACCTAGAAACTGCTCTGAAATAGCAACAAAATGGATATTACCAGGTAGCATGAAGATCTGCTTATAAAACCAGCCTATAGTTTTAAAATAATTGTTGGCTCTGTTCCTCTACTGGGATTCATCTCCTACTAAATTTAAGACTGTCATGAGCAGTTTGATATGTTAAATCACAGTTTATTGTAAAAATCGCAGTCTCTTTCAAAATATGAAATATTGTCTCAACTACTCCTGTTATCAGACATTATTTTGGCTATCTATTAACACAAGGCTTTATGTGTTCATGATAAGTTGTGTCATGAATTTCTAAGATGCTCTGCTATGCAACATTAGGCCTGGATAAATTTTTCACTTTTTCATATTTCACCCAGTAGTTTTGGGTAGGTTGCTAGATTGCTAATCCTGAACTTGATTATTTTTTTTCTCCTCAAATATGAGCTATTTTGGAGTTCTGCATTTTTCCTACTTTCCCTGTGAGCCAGGTTTTCTGTAACAACCAGATGGCTACTAAAAAACAAGGAGGCCTTTGGGTGGCCTTTATTACTAATGTTTTAGTAGAATGGTACAGTTGCTTATTAGATGGTCAAATAGAGATTATGTCAGGATACAGAAACATGCAATTAACTAATAAACAGTGACTGAAAATATAACCCTGCATTTAAAAAAATTGTTTTCATTTTGATCGGCTGCTTATAGCTGGAACAAGAGCAAAGGACTTTATAACACATATCTTCTAAAATCTTTATCTTGCTCCTAAAGTACGGTCATTTGCAGTTTCACTCAATAAATAGATAGAAGCAAGCTAGTCTTCTGAAGCGGTATTTGTAAATTAATCACAAACAACATGCTGTGAACCAGTTTGAGATGTGAGAAGTACTGTGTTAATCCACTGACTGAAACAGCAAGAGAATCATTATTTCACAAGTAGATATTCAGAACTTCATGTGAAGGCTGCAAATCAGTTTAGTAGCCCTCCCTGGCACAGGTACTCCCTCACTGGAGCATCTAGCAGCTGCCTAAATTGGATCTGTGGCCAGCTGGTCAGTCCCATAAGGAAGTACAATAACACAGAAAATACTAAAGTGCTACAAGGATAGAAGTGTAAAATATAGTCATTCCACTTCACCAGAAGATTCAAGACAAAAGCAAAGCAATAAGCTAAACAAAATTGCTCTTTGAACTCTAAATTAATCTTACTGTGCTGGATTGCTGAACATAAAGACCATAGTCTTATATATAACTTTTTTTTTTAAAAAACAAACACAATACAAAGGTAAGATTTCAAGAACTGGTGATCTTAATCTGTATGGTTAAGAATAATGGATATGTCATTTGTTTATATAACTCCCCATATTTTTAATTGAACATTCCAAATATTCTTTTATAATATTTACATATGTAACTTCAAGGAAAAATAAAGTACAATTAATATATGTGATTGTGGTGGGTGGACACCCACCAAAGCTGCTCTGTCACTCCCCTTCTCAGCTGGACAGGGGAGAGGAAAGAGAACAAAAGGCTCATGAGTCAAGAAATCACCAGTTCCATCATGGACAAACAGGCTCAGTTTGGGGGAATTAGTTTAATTTATTACCAATCGAATTAGACCAGGATAATGAGAAATAAAACCAAATTTTAAAACACTTTCCCCCCACATGTATTTGTAGAGATGACTCATCACAGGAAATTTTGGCATGGGTTTCCTGTTATTTTTCAGATACACACACAAACATCTTTCCCGCTCTGAAAGAATAAATTGTGTGGTAAGACATTGCTCTGCTGTGTCATTGCACTTTCTTATGATTCAAATCCACAGCAAGGCTGCTGATTGAATGCAGGACTGTATAAGCCCCAGAGGAGCTTAGGTGTTCTTAGGATACCACGGGCCAGCAAACAAAGATTTCGATACATCCTTGACAGTGCATGCAGAACCTGTCCAGTCATTCCCAAATGATGAGTGTAGGAGGCAGTCCTTAACCCTTTCTGAGGCAGCTATGTGGAAACAGAGCACTCCTTAGAATTATAAAAATACTGATCATAGGGTCATCAAGGCTGGAAAAGACCTTCAAGGTCGTCGAGTGTGACCTTTGACCAAACACCAGCATGCCAACAGACCATGGCACGTGTGCCGTGTCAAGTCAAAGGTACAAAGGAACAACCACTTCCCTAATCCTTTTGGACACATTATCCTTGACCCACAGACCAGGACGCCATTGACCTGCTTGGCCACCTGGGCACACACTGGCTCATGTTCAGCTGTCATCAATAAACACCCCCCGGTCCTTTCCTGCTGGGCAGTTTTCCAGACACTCTGTCCCCAGCCTGGAGCACTGCAGGGGATTGCTGTGACCCAAGGGCAGGACCTGGCACTTGGCCTTCTTGAATCTCATACAATTGACCTCAAACCATGAATCCAGCCTGTGCAGATCCCACAGCCGAGCCTTCCCACCTGCCAGCAGATCAACACTCTCACCTAAATTGGTGTCATCTGCAAACTGACTGAAGGTACTCTTGACCCCCTCATCCAGATCATCAGTCAAGATATTAAACTGAACTTGCCCCACTACTGGGCCCTGGAAAACACCACTGGTGACCATCTGCCAGCTGGATGTAGCTTCATTCACTACCACTCTCTGGGCCTGGCCATCTAGCCAGTTTTTAACCCAAGAGTGCACCGGTTCAAACCATGGGCTGCCAGCTTCTTCAGGAGGATGCCCTGGGAGACAGTATTAAAGGATTTATTGGAGTCTAGGTAGACTACATCTACCGCTTTTCCCTCATCTACTTGGTGGGTCATCTGATCATAGAAGGAGGTCAAGCAAGAACTGCTTTTTCTAAACCCATGCTTTTTGGGCCCGATTCCCTGGTTATCCTGGATGACGGCACTCCAGGTGACCTGCTCTGTAACCCGCCTGGGCACCGAGATGAGGCTGACAGGACTGTAGTTCCCCAGATCCTCCTTCCAGTCGTTCTTGTAGATGGTGACACATTTGCTGACCTCCAGTCAATTGGGACCTCCCCAGTGAGACAGGACTGCTGGTAAATGATGGAGGGTGGCTTGGTCAGCTCTTCCACCAGCTCCCTCAGTATCCTTTGGTGGATTCTGGCCAGCCCCATAGACTTGTGGGTGTCTAAGTGGTTCTGCAGGTCACTAACAACTTCCTCTGGGATTACAGGGGGGCTGGTCTGCTCCCTATCCCTACCTATCAGCTCAGGGGGCTGCTTGTCCTGAGATCAGTCTTACTGCTGAAGACTGAGGCAAAGAAGGCATCAAGTACTTCAGCCTTTTCCTCCTCCTCAGTGACAATAAAATATGGAGAATTTCCTTAGCCCTCCTTTTGTTGATGTCTTTATAAAACACTTTTTATTATCTTTCACAGCAGTGCTTAGACTGAGTTCTAGCTGAGCTTTCACCTTTCTGATTTTCTCTCTACATGGGCTAGCAATATCTTTGTATTCTTTCTGAGTTGCGTGCCTCTTCTTTTGAAAGATAAACTCTCATAAATTCTCTTCCACACATTCCAGGAACCTCCTAGGCTGCCTCTTCTCTGCTGTGTTGAGTTTCCAGCAGATATCTGGCAAGCTAAACTTTCCCACAAGAACAGGGAGCAGAGATCATGAAATGTCAGTGTTGTGGTTTTAGTAGAAATGGGAAAAGATGGGCCGAACCCTGAAGAAATTCACGAGACCTACCCTGTGCCTCATGCAGTAGCTCTTGGCCCATAGCCAGGATCAAAAGCGCGACAGTCAGCCTGTGACTTATTGAATACCTTGATTGCACCTTCACTGGGATCAAATCTTCTGGAGAATAAACTTAGCCACTGATACCCCACATTTCCTTGCAAGGCTGGGTTATGGCAGCAAGCTCAAGAAACCCCTGAATCAGAGCCCTGCAAGAGGCTGCTGTATGAGCTGGAAGTATCAATTGTATATGACAGCATGGATTTCACTCTGAAACCCATTTATTTTTTTGAGAAATTACTGTTTCATTTCAAATTTGCAAACCGTCAGCCTTCCTGGAGGAGTCCCTTTCTTGGATGTTCTTTAGCTTATCATTTTCCATGACATGTGTTGTACTGTAATAGTACAAATGTTATCTTGAGAACAGTGTTCCAGTGTTCTGTGGGTGCTCTCCTGCAAACTGAATTTTCCTTATCCTCACTTTTACTGTCACTTAGCAACCAAGAGGATAATCAGTGAAATTCTAAATATTATCTTGTCAAGGAAATCAAAACAAAAAATACATAATTAAATTTTTTTGGAAAACACCACCTTTTCTTTTGTTTTTTGTTTGTCTGTTTTGCTTTTTGCTTTTTTTTTTTTTTTTGACTTGTTTCAGCAAGGAGAAGATGCACAAAAATTGCTAGTCATAGTGAATTTATACTGCAGTCTGAGGATCTGGAAGGTACCTCCAGGAATGGATGCATTTTAATACACTTTTAAGTCAAAAATGGTCCAAGGAGACATGGAGGTAGATCTACTGGATACAGAGCTATGGCTTAGGGTAATATCACCAGTAATATCCTTTTGATGTTGTGATGTAATCAAATATTTTGTGCACAGAGATCAGTGAAACTTCACCTACTGGAAAAGTTTTGTAGAGAACACTGAAAGATTAGGTCTGTGCAAGAATTTTGGATGGTATAATAGTACACAGGGAGTTTGGACAAGGACTTGGATGAATTTGGTCCCACTGTCCTAACCCATCATTATTGCCTTGTGATTTGACCCTCTGGATCACCCAGGCCACAGACTATCATCCAGTGATTCTGTATAATGCCCATGACTGAGTTAAAAAATATCTTTTCAGGGAGGCAGAGTGTCACAGAGGATGCAGTTAAAGAGAGATGGCCATTTAACACTGTTGGAAAGAGAGGTTTTCAGTGCTTAATTATCCATTAAAACATGATGTTTTATTTCCAGCCTGAATTTGCCTAGCTTTAAAAAAAGACTGAATTCTGTCCTTTTCTGTTACATCAGAAAATCTTTATAGTGGTCATCTTTTCCTCAAGGAAGTATTTATATTCTGTCATTAAATTATTTTCTCATTGTGACTTTTTTTAAGCTTCTCTGTTGACCTTCTTTAGTCTTTCTCCCTAGTGCTGTCTCCAACCTCTCCCTACACTGTTCTGGAACCTCTTTTTTCTTGGAAACTAATGAAAAAGAACAAGAAAAATCCCCCAAACTTTGCAGCTTGTGGAAGCCGTTGTTCTCCAAATGCAAACCTTGGCACTGAGCTCAGTATTCTAGCACTGAGTTACTCAGGCAGAGGTTATATTTTAGACCTTTTTCTGATTAGCATTTCCTTTCCACAGTTGGGAATGGGGCTTGGTCTCTTCAGTGATCTATTATAAAAGGAGTCAATGTTCATCTGGTTACCCTCAGGGAACTCTGAGCTGCCTTTCTTAAAACACAGTTCTTTATTATGAAAGTGCAGCTCAGTCACTGTGATGAACCTTCTTGTAGCCTGTGTTAAATAACATATTGCATGAGTTCAGCTTGCATATGTTCTAGATCACACTATGCAACTAATGTTTGCTGTAAGAAACTTACCAGGTTTGGGATCATTCCACATCTTTACTCTTTACCATTTTATCATTTCTCCTGGCTAATAACTAATGATCATAGACTATAAATATAGAATGGGCTTCATTAGGTCATCTAAACTATCCTGCTGAACACAGGCAATTTTTAAGAA
Organism: Pomatostomus ruficeps; assembly: GCA_013400735.1. NCBI lineage: Eukaryota > Metazoa > Chordata > Aves > Passeriformes > Timaliidae > Pomatostomus > Pomatostomus ruficeps. The sequence goes on along the minus strand of VYZT01060109.1, from coordinate 43,637 downwards.
AAGCCCCAAGCAAGTGAGGTCTGTGGCTGTTCTGTCTTCTGACTGAAGACACTCCAACTTCACAGTTAGTAGCACACAAGGGCAGGGGAAGGTATGACCAGCATTTCCATTTGCCCATCTTGAATTCTTGGCACAGGTGATCAGGCACTTGCTTACACTTGGAGCTGGCTTCAGTGCCTGTCGCAAGCAAGGTCCTAACTCATGCTTTTGAAGCTGGAGACCTAACAGCAGCACTGTTGTACCCTGGACTCTGTTGAGATGGATAACAGAAATTAAGACAAGGAGGTCCCTCAAGATATAGCTCCTGTACCTCAGAAACCAGTGGCCCAAGCAGACAAGGCTTTCCATGAGAGGAGGTAGTTAAAAAGTGGAAGACTGTTGATATCACAGCAGAGGGTTGTGCAGAGGCACTGCAGCCTTAGGCCATGCAACTGAAATTGATCTTAATGTTTGCACATGAAATTCATGTGGTGAAGTGTAACTGGTTCTGATAGAGTTGTTTCTTATTAAATAGGGAAAAAATGAACTGGTAAAAGCATCTTGGAGTATATCTGTAGTTCAGAATACCATTAAATAAAGAAAAAGCAAAAGAAGGCTTTTCTCTTCATTTTCAATTCCATTAATAGCAGTTAAGCTGCCTTCAGAGGCCCTGAGGCCTCTGCAAAGAAAATGTTGTTGTCTCCTTCCTGCAGGCTGGGGTCCAAAAGGCACAGAGATAAGCTGACTTGGGGAGTGTCACACAACCGACATTAAGTATGAGTTGTGAAAAGACCCACAGGTGTCTGACTTTAATTTCTCTGCATTGCTTAATAGATAATTCCTCCATTTATTCAGAATGTACATAGAGTTGCTGTCACCAGCAAATTATTTATTTCATCTCCTATTTGCAGCCACATAAATGATAAAATTAATCTGTATACAAGAACTCATGGGACAATGTCTACTCGTATGTAAAATGATGTCATAGTGGAAAACAGGTTTCCAACATATTTTTCTGATTGCTTGCCACTAAAGTCTTGGCTGATCACTTATTCCCTACTTGGTTTTTTGTTTCCTATTGCCTGACTCTGAGGTTCTTACACCACTAATCAGGAAAGAAGACTGTGCTGATGGATTTCCAGGATCTCTGGCTAAATTGTAGGTGGATTACCCATAGCTAATATACACCACACGTCACCCTAGATTATTCTTGGGATGCAGTTGGTGTAAAAGGGACATGCAGCATTAAGGAATATTTGAAGCCTATAAAAAAAAAAGCACCTCTTTGCTTTTGTCTGATCTTCTCACTTAATTTTTTTGTGCCTTTAGAAGCACAGAACCTATTCTGAACTCTCTTCCTTCTGCTTTGGAGTTTTTTCATGTGATGGTTTATTCCTGGCTGGAGAGAAGGTGCCCACCAAAGCAGCTCAGTCATTCCCCTCCTCAGCTGGGCAATGGAGAGGAAAATAAGGCAACAGGCTCGTGGGTGCATATAAGGGCAGGAAGAGAGAATTGACCAGTTACTGTCATGGGCAAAACAGACTTGACTTGGGGTAATTGGTCTAATTAATTACCAATCAAATCAAACCAGAATAACAAGAAATACAAGCAAATCTTAAAACATGTTCTCCCCAGCCCTCCCTTCTTCCTTGGGCTCAATTTCACTATTGATTTTCTCTACCTCCTTCCTGCCAGCAGCACCTGGGGACAGGGAGTGGGGACGGAGGTCAATTCACCACATGTGGTCTCTGCCGCTCCTCCCTTCTCTGGAGGGCTCCTCACACTCCTTCCCTGCTCCAGTGTGGGGTCTCTCCCACGGGACACTCCTGTAGTTCTTCACAAAGTGCTCCAATGTGGATCCCTTCCACGGGGTGCAGTCCTTCTGGAACAGGCTGCTCCAGCGAGGGTCCCCCACAGAGTCACAAGTCTTGCCAGCTAAGCTGCTCCAGCGTGGGTTCCTCTCTCCACAGGGCCATAAAAGAAGGAAGTCAGCAGTGAAACACACCACAGCATTATGAGCTAGCAATAGAACTATTTTAACCCTTTGCCATTTCTGTCTTTCCACTATTTACCGAATCTGATGGGCTTATATCCTGTGTGTGAAGTTCTGTCTCCTCATCCTCCCAGTAACTTTTGGGAGCTCCTCGGATCTTCATAGGTCCACAGGTCCTGGAAGACCATGATTAGTCTCCAGGTACCAAATACTCATATTATCACATAAAAACCAACTCAAATAATCTGTGTGCCCTCCTACTGATTGCCTAAATTAACTCCTACAGTGAAACAAGAAGACAAAATCTTTGGCTGCTGCCCTTTCCACAGCATGACAAATACACAGTGAAATTACAACACAGGGGCAGATATCATTAATATTACAGATAAAGGGACACAGCAAGTGGTGAGGGGTCCATGTGCAGGGGTGATCCCTATTCCTTTCACATTGCAGCTGTATTTTCCCCAGGGTGGCCCATACTGCCTCCAACTCATACTTCTGAAACATGGTGGGAAGTAAAAATCTCCCTCCTGAGATGATAATTTGGTACTTTTTTCTTCCCTTTCAGTCCATCATCCTGTAGTGCTTGTGATGTTGAAAGTCAAGGTAGGAATTTTAGTGTTCTCTCTATATGCATTTATGAACCAGGAAATAAATTAAAATCATCATTTCTGTGCCATTGGCTGAGGCTCACATATTGCCTGAATGATGCCATTTTTAGCAGCATCAGTGAAAGGAGGCAATATGAAAGCTCATAAACTGTTTCCATCCCTTTTTAGTAGTGGCTGAACAACAAAGAGTGAGCAACTAATGCTCTCACATTAAACATTTTGTTCAATATTTAAACATCAAGGCCTAAATTTTTAACATGGTGCAGAAAGCTTCAGCTGTGTGCCTCCCGTGAAAAGTAATAGGAGGCATGGAGCTAAATCCCACCACACTACATTTAATATTTATCCCTAAAGGGTCCTTCTGCTGCTGAAGAGATTTGAGCACATTGCACTTGCTAAGGTTTTTGGAGGCATTCCAGTATCACCTAGCTGATTATGTGGTTTGTAAAGGGAATATTAACTTTATGCCTTGCAGTGCATATGGAGGGGAGGGGGAAGCAAAATAGTTGTGCCAGGCTGCAGGCAACAAAAGACGTTTGTAAGATTTAAAAGAAAAATCAGAGATTTTAGTTAATCAATCCAGCCTAAATAATTTAATATACTAATCTGACAAGGCTAGATAAAAGATAAAGGAACTAACAGAGCCCATTTATTTACCATTTGGTATTTTTAGATCTTGGCTGCAAAACATGTTTCTATTATGCTGGTTTTTATTTAAGCTCCTCTTTGTGCCTATGCAACCTCAGACCTCAAGTTTTCATCAAATCTCTGAAGAGGCAATAGCACATACTTGTTCCATGCTAGAATGTTTGAGTTGCAAAAAGCTCCCTGATTTCCTCTCTTATCTGGGGAAAGCTGTGCCACTTTTGTATTCTACACAGTGGACCTTCCCCCCTGCACTTCCTGAACCATCCAATTCACTTGGGGGAGGAAAACCTACACCCACTGCTGTCCCCAGACTGCTGGGATAGAGAAAGAGAAGGCTGGTACCCTTCATGATGGCTCTGCACCCTGTGATGCAGTGTTGGGAATGGAGCCGCGGTTTGAGGATGCAGGAGAGCACAGAGCAAGGGGCAGGACTGCCCCAGTGGCACTGGGGGTAAGTGGGAGTGCAGGTGAGGCAGTTTGCTCTTGTCCCAGAATGCAGACTGTGGGTTCTCCCACCCGTTCTTTTGTCCTACAGACACACAGTGTGAGAAGTGTTGCTACCACACACTCCCATCCTGTGTTTCCTTCCCCAAACTGCTGAGTGAATAACCTTCATGGTCATGGGATGCTTCCCTGGGCACAGCTCAGGTGTAAGCTCAAAGTATGAACCACTTACAAGTCTGGTCTTAAAGCTGCATTCAGCAGAGCAGGCACAGCCCATTGCCTTATATTGTAAAAGATCCCAAGGGATGCCTTGCCCAGCTTTTCTCTCCTTGGAAATAATTTGTTTCAAACAATCCTTGACCTGTGCTTTAGAGCCCAGACCCAGAAAGAATCAGAGGATACTTGCAAACTTGTGAATAAAACTTTACAGGGTTACAGCTGATTAATGAGGTGTATTAATTAAAACAGTATATGGACTATTATCTAGTAACTAGCTAAGCCAGTAATTTATCAGTTAAGAGATTCAGGAACTAAAAATTTCCATCATCTGATTAGGGTTATCTGTGGATTGTTAAGTAATGATTAATGGGAACTCTGAGACAGACTTTATAATTACAACAAATTTTCAGTATAAAAATATAAAAGTAACAAACATTAAGGCATGTGGCAAATGGGAGAGGGCATTTAGTGGATCTATTTACCACAGAGATCTAACCAGCATATTTCAGGGTATAGATACTTTATCATTATTCTTATAATATTTTGAGACATATGAGATAATGAATATATGATTCCTATCTGACCCTCAAAGTGAGGAATTTTAAATGAAACTGAAAGTTTTTCACTAATAAATACACTAGTTAGTTGTCTTGTGGAAGTGTCCAACCCACAATGCCAGGGAACTACTACAATTGTAATGTCAGACACTGGGTGATTCTCCCATACAAGGGAGCCTGTTGGGCTTGTCCCTCAGTGCAGGGTGGTTACATGAGGCTAAGGTGGGAAGGGGAGGGCTGATCCCATATGCAGGTTCCAGAAGACTTCTTTCCTTCCCTTCCCCCTGACTTATCTCTATAGCTTGGCTATGTCTCCAAGCCAGGTCTTCCTCTTCATCTTTAGGTGGAGCCAAGACACTACTGAGACATACCACTAATCTTTCAGTCTGACTCTATTATGTACAGAATCTCATAAAATAATATTATCATTATCTTCCGTGGCAAGGCTTGCAGCAATGAATCAAAAGGAGTATGAGCTGTAGCCTGCTGCTATGGTACAGACTTGATACGGGATCTGTCAAATCATGAATAGATATCAGTGGGAATCAGATTAAACCTCTGCAGCTGCAATTTTTTAATCACTGCTCATAACTGTGTAACATGCTTTATTTTATTTTGCATATGGTATTCCTTATATGCTCCCCTTAGCAATTGGCAGGAGGAATAGGATAGAGTCCTACATATCCCACTGTGTTAGAGCTTTACTGAGCACTTGTAGGTACATCTGTGATTTGTGAGTGCACTACTTTGCTTTGGGGCAACACACTGAGCAGCACCCCTGAAAAACTCTACAGGATCGCACATGAAGGCAACAAAGGTTGTGCTGCTGTGGAGGATGGGCTGGCTGAAGCTGGAATGCTTTTGTGGATGATATTGCCAAACTTTCACTGTTCTACAGTCACCTCCCTGCAATGACCAAAGGCTGAGGAATAATAACAGAGTGAAAGAAAAAACAAACAATGCAAAAGCTGCCCCTGAAAAGAAAATGCATGTGTGAAACTGGAGAGCAAAATCCCCCATTAAGCTCACTACTGAATTATTTATCTGAATTTTAATTGTTGTGGTTGGATCGAGTCTTTTGGCTCAGCCGTATGCAGTGAAAGTTGCTCACTGAATGCCCTCAAAAGTGCTCTGAAGAAGTGGTGATGATACATTGCAAATCCCCCTTTGCTCCTGCCTTGATCTGCATGGGAAATAAATTGCTGCATTCTTTCTGTGGCATTTCACAGTGGTGGGTGGAAAATAAAAATGAAGTGGAAAACTGTTGTTTTTGAACCCACAGGTTGCAAAAATGACCTTACAAAATGAGATTCCTTCTGGTCTCATGAAGTCAAGTTTAAAAGTAATTTAAAAAGATCTTATATACTGGTATGTAGATAAAACTTATTTTTCACTATTAATTAGCATTTGTTACTTTCAGCTAAAATCAACCACATAATCAATCTATTGAGAATAATGTTGTAATTTCTTCTTCAAGTCAAAAAGGTGTGACCTATCTGAGAAGTTCTCTGAAAGAAAGTTATGAGAAACTGAAAGAATAGCAGAAATGTAGATAGATGATTACTCTCAAGGCATATTTTAACTTATAAGGTGATGTTCTCTGCAAAGGAATGTGATAGTTGTGTAGACAGGTAGGCCATCAAACACAAGGGAGGAAGCAGCCCTGACATATGATGAAGGCCTGTTGACCAAAAGTAGAGCATCAATCGGAGCTGGCAGCAAAAATTAGGAAAACCTCTAGTCGCAATATCTTCTTTTAAGGTTGCTGGTTGGAGATGTGGAAAATTATGTTAGGGAGGCAATAAAAAAGTCAACCCTTAAGGGAATAAGGAAACTGCAAATTTGAAAGCTAATTTGGTCACAGTCCCAGTTAAAGCTTGGTCCTTGGGCTCTGTAACTATCTAATAAAATTTAGTGTCCATTTTAAAACAAATTCATTTTTTTTTATTTGTTTTACATGAGTTTTTAATAATAAATCATCATAATCGAAACCAATAAAAGTAGTACTCCTGCAATTACCTACTAGAATTGCCATCCAATTTTATTTTATTTTGTTAAAGGTGTTTACATTGACTGCCACAACTTGTTATTGCCACCAAGTGTAAATACTATAGGGTAGTTATCTGCCTCTATGTCACTGGAGAAAAATCACAAAAATATTTAGCTGGAAAGACCTTGGTACTGGAATAGGTGCAAGTGAATCCAGGCTGTCCCTGGCAAGCAGTACCTGAGGAGCAAACACAGAATGTGATCAAAGCTCTGATGGATATAATGACAGAAGATAAGTTGTTGCTCTGGTGAGGGCTTAAACCATGACCATCTCATGGGAAACACATTTTTATCTCTATATAGCTGGCAAAAGAGTGAGCTCTTTGCTAACTCCAGCACTTACTCCCCTCCAGTTGATTGCAATGAACATCTGGCAGATTCATTTCACATGAAAATGCAAAAAGTTTTTCTTGAAATATTTTATTTCTCATTGTTTCTCAGCTTGTGCAAGATGATTTAGCTCAGTAATTATATTTGCATCCGTTTTTATTGCATTTGAGGCATCATTAGCCAAGTCGAGGTAGTGAATTAAAGTGCTTGTTACCATAATTTAATATCCTGAATTTCACTTTGCATAAAATATGAATTTACATTAGGTTTTGAAGGTGTTCATCTTCTTGATAAAACTACCATTCCTTCATAAGAAAATACACAAGTGTATTACCTGTGTGTGATGTGGAGGAGAGTTTCTGTGATGTTGCATAAGTCATTGCCTTCAAAAAATAATGAGGGGAAAAATGACTCTGTTTCTTCTGAAGATGTAGCAATGTCAATCAGAGCTATCTTGATTAGATGGCAAGAAGTATAATTGCTGCTCAAGCGTAATGTCTTCACTGATTGCTGACTATGTAAATGTGAGGGGTTGATAAAACTCCCTGGCAGCACGGTCGTTAACTCTCTGCAGTTTTTCTGGAATTTTAAAGAAGGTGCATATATATGGTTGGTAAAGAGTGCTATTGAAGCAAGTTATTCAGTTGCCATGATGCACTACTAGCACCTTATACAAGGTAATCAAAACGTTATTGAAAGACACATGTGTAAATCCCACCCTGTGCAGGCTGAGGGAGCAACCTGCGCTCAGTGATTTGTAAGGATTGGACCTTGGATCTTTTTTCTTTGCAGAGGTCAAAACTGACCTTGTAAAAGGTCACAGGGAGCTGTCCAGGGGCCAGAGCAGTAGAATGCATATTAGAGGCTGGTCCTGGGGATAAGGCAACAAACACCCCAGGCCTCAGGTCTCTTGTGACTTTTAACAAATCCTCTGTGATCTTTCTCAAATGAGGCTTTTCATACTTTAGCACTCCTGAAGTAATACAGATGTTCCAGTAGTCTTCTGATTACAATAAAACGGATGCATGGCCTCAGAAGGACAAAAGATAAAGGTGATTAAATTTCACTTGGGGTTCATATCCTGTTGTTAATGAAGAACTGCCTTCCTTGGTTTTTTAGTCTGAAGTCTCAAGTCTCCTTTTACCATACCTGTACAGATTATTTCCATTTGTTGAGGGCTTGACAGATGTCACAAACTAAAACTCCTCCCATCCCTGGGCATGATCTAATTAACTTTAGTTTGAGAAGCAGGATATTTTTAAACCTCATTTTACACCCCTTCTTGTTGGTGGTGACAATTCATTATGATAATGAAGGTTAATAGAGAGGAACTTTTTCCATCAGTTGTGAGAGACCATCTTTAATCTTCTGTATAGTAACCTTATGAAAAATTTGCATTTTCCTTGAATGACAGACATCATATTAATAACAACTATAGAAAGGGAGTTTCTGAAGAGAAGTGCATTAATATCAGCTTTAACATTAGCCAGAAAATTAAACAAACAATTTGGTCAGTGAAAAACAAAGCAGGAAGATAATGAAATGATTTTCTATATATATGATATATATAGAAAAATAAAAGCATAGTAGGATTTTATCATTATCTTTTATTGAGGCCATTAAAGAATAAGAGAAGGTAGAATGAATTTGGAAGATCTTGTGTATGAACACTAAGTACTGAAATGCCCACCCAGCTCTCTGTAAATGTGGGATTCTTCGCTATGTGCTGACAGGAGAATCATGGTTTATATTTCTGCCATGAGAAGCTTTCTGTTGGAATAAAATTGGGTCCTCTTCAGGGACAGTCAGTTACTGATGTATCTCTCCAGAAAATGTCTGTTGTACCAGTCCTGTGAAACACACATTCTTAGTTCAGATCTCATTAGAAAGTCTTCCTAAACTTGAGGTGTATAAATGGGAATTTGTGTGTTCTAAAGGTGTCTAAAGAAGTATATGCCAATTTATGCAGAAACTCCTCACACTGGAAGGAGGAGATGTACAGATTTTTTCAAGGTTGGATGAGTTCCCTGTCTGCTGAGGGCTGGTCCTGAGCAGATGACAATATCTGATATACTTTTAGGAAAGTGCTATTTTTGCTTTTTTTCCTGTGCAACAACATAAGAATAAAATGTAACTTGTCAAGAGTATGAGAAATTACTGTTTAGTAGTTTGGAAGCACCTCATAGATGTAAAATGGACATTTAGATATCCTTAACTTTTTAATTTGACCAGTGGTTCATTCTTCCAGTAAACCTATGTCTCAAGGCAACGATTTCAATGTTAATTACATTTCTCCTAATTAAAACAGGTGGCTGAATTAGGGGTCTATTACACAGATCATTTCCTGTTCTAAGAGTGGTAGATGTATAATTGTGCTACAGTTCTTCAAGCAACCAACCACAGGTTTGGGACATTTTTTCCCACTCAAAGAACTGGGCAAAGGTTTGTGCAGCCTCCTATTGCTGTGAATAAATAGTTTCTCTGCTATCTGAAAATCTAAATCTCTCACAGCCATATCTAAATCTCTCACAGCCTAAACTTCCTTAAGCACAAAGCCAATTAAAAGCATAGAAGAATATCTCCCAAAACTAATTAGGCCTTTTTAGCTGAGCTTTTAAACCCTGAGGTTTGGAGCTTGCAGGAGATCTTGAGGCGGAGGCATCTGCCAGGTCTGTACAGCTGTTAATGTGCAGCCTTGTGGCCCAGGTGATGCAGACATAGCTGGGAAGCAATAGCCTGGAATCTGTACGCACTTTTTCACAATGGGCTGACACCGAGGTGTCCTGGCGTGATGCAACAGTAGGTGAATGTCTGGGAAGAACCCAATCCCAGGGCACCTGAGGCCAGCCAGCGCCTTGAGCAACCGCTGAGATGTGAGTGCTCAGGTCCTCGGGTGTGCCACACTTCTGAGAGCTGTGAGTCACCTGTCAGCCACCAAAAGGTTAAGGAGTCTTCTAGAGCTTCTCAGCATCAGAAAAGGAGCCATTGTGCTGTTTTGCTGAATGGTTTCTCTCAGAGCCATGGCTGCCTTTTATTCCCTTATGCTCAAATGTCCAGGCGCAGGGTCAAGCTGCCCTATCAGGTATTATGAAAGAGGCTATTTTTCCTTCTCAGTTCCCTTTAGCTGAGACATGTCTAAATGACAAAGAAATACATTCATTTAGGTGAATAACACAATAATTTGGAAAGCATCAGGCAACTGGGATAGTTCTCAAAATCCAAAGAATAGTGTTCAGAAGATGAAAGGAAAATGACCCTGGCAATTGCTGTCCCTTAAACTGCAAATAAAGTGTCAGGGGTGTTCTTGAATGAAGAAAATACAGTGTGCAGAAAAGAATAGGCCATGTTTTGAAAACTTGACTTTTGACAGAATTACACTGCAAAGGTTTGTCCTCTGCAGCTCTCCTTAAAGCCAAAACAGCTTTGGATTTCAAGGAGATATCAAGAATGGTGTGTGAATGGATTCCCAGCCAAAACATGAACGCAAAAATGTCTTTGCGGGCGAGTTGACTAAAAACCACTGAAACTGCAACATTTTTGAAGACATGGCTGATGGGTTACAGTTGGACTCAATCTTGTTTAACACCCATGTTAATGGCCTAAGGAGGCTGAGTAGGCTGATTGTTAATGGGGTCCTTAGACCATTAAATTGAAGGGAAATGTTAACACCAGTAACAATGATAAAAGGACAAAATTTGCTAGCAAATAAAAAATTAGGTTTCTTTCAGAGGAAAAGAAACAAAATGACCCAGTGAAAATTATTTTTTTGTTTAGGCAGTAGGTAGAGGAATATTAAAAATTAATTGTGCTGGCTAAAATGTAGAAACAAATTACCTGTGGGAATGTTACGGGTAGAGGTGGCAGGGTTTGGATCAGAAGGATGGCCCAGATGCTTTCTTCCTTTCTATCCTGTTTTGTAGGACTCTGCAACTTTTCAACAAGCTACTACTGAAACTTTTGGTCAGTATAAACAAGCTGGGCAAAGCAAAGTAATTTAGCTGAGCGGTGTCAGCCTCTGTGTATCCTGAGCACCACTGCACACAGGAAAATGCAGTCAAGAGAGTGAAATTTCAAAGAAAGAAAATGGAGACATTTAGGAAAAAGGAGGAATCATGTATATGTATATATAAAAAGAGGAAAGTATTAGATGCCAAATTGATATAACTAGATAAGGTGTTGTAAGCAGTCCTGGGCAGAATTCCAGAGCAGAGGGACAGTAGCTCAACTGTGGCATTTCAGACATGACAGTTCACTTTTGTGCAGGTCTCCCAAACAGGGTAAGCAGCAGAGAGGGTGAGAGGGGGGCCTGTACCTTTCCTGAACAGCAGCTGGTGCCAAGAAGGGCAGCACTATCCTGGCTGCTATCAGTAAAAAAGTGACCAGCAGGACTGTACTTGGCACTGGTGTGGCCACACCTCGAATTCTGTGTCCAGTTTTGGGTCCCTCATGAAAAGAAAGACATTGAGGTTCTGGAGCATGTCCAGAGAAGGGCAATGGAGCTGGGGAAGGGTCTGGAGCACAAGCCTGAGGAGCAGCTGAGGGAGCTGGGGGTGTTCAGCCTGAAGGAAAGGAGGCTCAGAGGGGACCTTATCACTCTCTACAACTCCCTGAAAGGAGGCTGTAGCCAGGTGGAGGTTGGTCTCTCTGACAAAATAATGTGGTAAATTCACAAAGTATGAATAAACGGGGCTGTCAGTACAGTTTGGCAATCAGAAATTGCTGCAGAACTGAATGTGTTGCTCATTACTGAAAATCAACAGGTGCAATACTTATTGGCATCACTTCCTTCTCTCATAATTTATGTTGTATTTTGTGGGTGTTAAATATTATTTTGGGTCCAGTGAGTGTAAAACTGGACATTGTGTTTGCCCCTTTTGCCACATTTTGTATGAGGACATAAGAAAAATGAGTGCAGAAAATTAGGACCTGAAGGTGTTGGTTTGATTTCATGCTCTGAGCACAAGCTTGGTTAAGCTGTTGCTTAAATTAAACATAAGGAAAATGATACCTTATGGGCTAGAATTTCTGCAGGTGTTAATTAGTGCAGTATCAATGCAGCAGAGCTATACCCATGTGCACCAATCAGTGATTGACAGAAATTTGCACTGGCTTGGAACAGCGTCCTGATTTCCTCTGCACACCTTCCCCACATGTCAAAGCAATTTTTGCTCATCATGTTTTGACTGTTTGTTAATGAGATACATGACAGGCAGTGGATGAGTTTATAAGTGTCACTGACTTAAACAAAACAGTAGTTCCTGTAGCAATTACTGATGATAACCCTGGCCTGGTTTCATCATAAGGTAGCACTGTCTCCAGCTGTGTGCTGTTATGGGGTCAGACGAGATACAGAGAGCTTGGAGTCCACATGGGTGGAGAGCATCAGTGAATAGCCAGACTATTTTACACACTGGATAGCATTCATCAGCCTTAGAAAGGCACTCACAGATAGTTATGTCAGGCATTACATGAACAAATAGAGCATTTTTGGCCTGAGAGAATGCAAACATTATGCAGTTTGGTCAAGTGGGCAGGGTATGGGTCGCCAATTCAGAGAATGGAATTTGCTTGCCTGCTCTGTGACCTTGAATAAATTGATTTGCCTCTCAGTGCCTTAGTTATCTTATCTGTAGAATTGTGACTGTGTTGCTGGTCTCCCCTGAAAAATATTTTGGGGTAATTTGCTAGAAAAAAATCCCAGTGATGCCTACTTCATTATCTCTAGCAGAGCCTAGTGAGAGCACTTTAAATTTTAGTGCCAAGCTCATAGTAGATGAATCTCTTCCATTACAGTGATTCACCCTCTTGAACTGAGGTTCTGGCTCAGAACACTTACCACTTTTGACAAGATATTTTCTATTGCTTCCTGAAAAATTAACGGGGATGTAGCTGTTTACATTGTTCCAGCATCGTGAATGAATTGCCTGCTGACTAACTTTCCCACTCCATCTACCACATGTCCTCTTCTAGGATTTTTGGTCTCCTCCTTTAAACATTTTTAAAGTAATTCATCAAGTTTACACAAAGAATGTTCTTTGTTTCTCTAAATGATCACAGAACCATTAACACGAAACATTTGTAGTTGTTCCGGATTTGGGAAGTCACATATACTAAACACTGAAATACAGCACAGTCCAACAGGAAGACCTGTAGTGATACTCTCCTCTGAAAATAGGAAGGTGCTGATGAAGATCTTTGAAAACATCCCCTCAGGTGAACTCACTATGTTTCAGAATAGCAGGATTTTATATAAATTCTAATGTTTGGTCTTACTTCAGAAGCAGCTGTGAAGTACCCCAAAGAATGCACTGGTTTAATGAATTAATCATCTTGGGGTAGGGGGAAGTGGCATAACATCCCAAATCAATTTCTTTTAGAGCTGACATTTAGTTCCCTAAACACCCTCAAACAACTAACTTGGCCGACTTGTAGATGCCAGCATCACCCAAAGTGACATCTGAAGGGAGTTTGTGGTGGATTTACAGGTGAGTGCTCCTTCCTCTACTTCAGTTAATGATGACTCCAATGGCTTTGGTTTGGTTTTGCTGTGAGGCTATTGACAGGCCATGCCCAGGGAAAGTGCGGCTTTGTGCATCTTCTTGAAAACTCGTGGGAAGAGTTTATGGTGGTATAAACCGCCAGAGTTTGGAAATGCCAGCCACTTCTTAAGGATGTGAATACCTGCCATATGTTTATGAAATTCAACCCTTGCCATCCAAAAGAGAGAATTTTTAACTGGAGAGGAAAAAAGAGGCAGAAATAATCTCAAGGTAACATATGTAAAGTGTCTGAGCCGATGCTGTTGTCAGTGGCTTAGTGAGAGACCACGTTTAATTGCAGTGCAGTGCCTGCAGAGCCCTGCAGTCCCACAGGCTTTACAGCACTGTTTCACTGGCATGGCAGAAAGACTTTCAGGCCTCTCAGGTTTATGTCATGCAGTCCGTGGATATTTTCTCTGACAGTGGAGCAAGCTGGAGGCAGCCTTGGCTGCAGCTCATCTAGAGATGATTGCATTATCTGCTCTGGGCCACCCTGTATTGGATAATAACATTTGGATACTCATAAATAAACATCATGAGGCACCATTATTCAGAAATTAAAGATGTTAATAAACTGGTCCTGTGAAAGGGAACCTACTACGGCTATAAAATACTCAGGTAAATTATTATGATTTGCCACCATAAAGTTACACTATGTTCATGGTGCCACAGGGACAAGACATCCTTAAATTGCCTGTGAGTTTTGTCATTCCTATGGACTTGAGCAATCCTTACAGCATCTAATGTATGATTATTCTGGGTTTTTTTTGAGTAGTTTTTATTCTTCCCTATTTTGTATAAAAAGACTATCTGTATGGAGAAGTGTACTTTTTACTGTCATAATCATATCTGTGCAAATAAAAATGTATTTACCTGATAATAAACACGGGCTTGCATAATCCTCATCACTCATCACCTCAAGCAGTTCCATAAACACATGAACCTCAAAATGACTTTTCTTCATCTTCATTTTAGAGTTAAATCTGCATTATCCTGAATAATGGACTTCTTCTTGGAAAGTCTTGGATAACAATGTACTTGCAAAGGTGAAAGTCATCTGTAATGTGAGATGAATGCAGAGTGTGAGTGCCACTGAGAACCTCAGAACTGAGGTCAAAAGTCCAGCTCTCTTATAGATCCTTTAAGGTACTAGAAGGAGCTGTAAGTTTTCCCTGGAGCCCTCTCTTCTCCAGGCTGAAAAACTCCTCTCATAGCAGAGGTGCTCCAGCCCTGTGATCAGCTCCATGGGTCTCCTCTGGACTTCTCCCACAGGTCCATGTCCTTCCTGTGCTGGGAACCCCAGAGCTGAATGCAGCACTCAAGGCGGGGTTTCACCAGAGCAGGGTGGAGGGGCAGAATCTCCTCACACAACCTGCTGCCCAGGTTTATTTTGATGCAGCCCAGGAAACAGTTGGATTTCTGGGATGCAAGTGCATATTGCCGAGTCATAATAAGCTTTTTGTCCACAAAGTAGACTTCTCCCCTGTGCTAATCTCGATCTATTCTCTGTCCAGCCTGTACTTGTGCTTAAATGTATATTTACATAACACCCGTGTATACAGTACATATAGATATATAGTGTATGCAAGCATATATGTATATTTTGTCCCAGTTGATTAAAGGAAAAATTATTTCATGTTGGTTTCACCTGTCCTGGATGATGCTCTTTTGCCACATGGATATTTGATATTTGAGCTGTTTTACCATACAGAGACTGGAACTAGCAAAAAAACCTCCTCCCGTAAAGAAACTGCATGAAATAAAACAGGCTCCTTTCACAGAGCTCTATCTCCAGTCTAGGTGAATTTAGGTCAGGATATATTTTGGTGAATGAAGCCTTTTATTTTTGTTCTGAATGGGCGTGTTTTTGCTCTTCTCCCACAAGAGGGCAGCAGAGGAAAATGGTTGCGGAAACCTAAGACAAAAACATTCAAGGACGTTTAGGCATTTAAGTTTCCTACAGTGTTTAATAAGATTCTGAAAATACCATTGTGTGGGAACTAGGAGAGCTTGTAGAAAGCCACCTGGTGAGAGAAAGAGATTTTTATTTTTTTTTTTCAAAAGCTCTCCAAGCTTCCCAATCTATTGATAGCTTAATGAAGTTATTTGCCATTACCTTCAAATGTGCTCCCCGATCATGTCATAACAGCACAGCAGCTGAGCGAGGTCTCCTGGGCTTCAGCATCCTCATCTCTAGTGTTAATTGCTCTATTATCTCAGAATTTAAGTGCTTTACCTCAAATCCCTCCTTCCCTTTCTAAACCAGTCTTCGCCTGCAGAAGCGCTGACACAAATGGGAAGGGCTACACTTAAAAGACCTGGTGGCAACAAAACTATCTCGCTCTAGGATATTTATCCCACAATCCAACCTAAGTAATAACGGAATTCTGATTGGGTGTGTGGGGGTGGGAGGGAGTGGAGGTTTGGGGCGTGTTTTTTGGCAGCTCTACCCAGAGCTATTCAAGCAGGAGTCAGGGTGTCATAGCTGTTTCGAGTTGCTGGGGGAGTGTCTGTGAGCCACAGCGGCTGTGCTGAATGCAAATAGAGGTTTAATCAAAGTGGTTCTGTGCAGCAAGCTGCATTTTCATTCATGCGTTCTGCAGTCCTTGCAGGCAACCAGGTCACCAGCATGTCAAATACCTTTAACATATATAGGAGATTTCCCCCCATTTTAAATGTTTCAGCTTCCAAATAAATGACAGAAAGTAGAGAGGAAAAAAAAAAAAACCCCAAACAAACAAACAAAAAAATAGCATTGGAAAGTAAAGGCACCTTTCCAAGAGATGTATTAGAGCTTGGATGTGGACCCAAATCTCAGTCATTTTGTAGCCTTACGATTGTGGTGTTTCCTGCTGCCACTTCTGCCATATTGTACCTTAACAGAAAGTGTGCCCTGTGTGACACTAGAACACAAGTGAGAGGGACAGGGACACAGGAATAGGTTTGTTCATCCCAAGCAGGATCTCACTCCATGCTGGTGTCTTCCAGTGAATGTAATAGAATGAGAAGTGAATTGCAGCAAGCCACAAGTGCAGCCAAAACTGTCACAGTTTAGCTCAGGCTGAGGATGGAGAGAAACGACCCCTTTTAAAATGATCTCCAAGGGCTACTAGGTCTGGGTGCAAGACCTGCTCATCCCTCCACCATGTAACCTGATTGTCAGAAAACAAACCCTGAGCATCTGCCCCAAGGGAAGCACCAATACGCTCCAACCTGCTGCTCAGATGGAGAAGTGGACATGGCGGTACAGAGCTGATGTCTCAACTGAGACAGCCTTGGCTGCCTGGAAGGTTGCTCTAAAAAAGGTTGTTACCTCTGTGTACCTCTGTCCCTGCCTTTTATTTTTTGCTGCAAACTGACCTATTTCTTTTTTCCTAGTGAAGATGTCATCTTCAGATTCAAACTAAAAGTGATAATTAAGCACTCACACCAAAAGTGGTAACTGATCGCTGTGCACTGTCTGATGCTGCTCACAGGCTGACACAGTCCAGCAGTTACTGCAGAGCACCACACTTTGTGAAACCCTGGGAGCAGCAGGCTGGGTCTTGTCTGGGCCTGCCTGCAGCTGTGCAAGCTTCCCTAGCACATCTGCCTGACACCAGGGCACCACGTCCCTTTGTGTCTTTGGGTCATGCTTCTGCTATGGCTTTTTAGGGTGAGGGGCATGGTCCTGTCCCTTCAGGGCTGCAAGAATCAATCCAAGATCTATTCTAGGGCAGGAAAGGCTCTGGCCCAGCCCTGGTTAAGACCAAAAATGAAACCCATGTGGGATACAACTATGAACACAGTGTAACACTTTAAAGCAAGGGAAAATGAAATCTTTTTTGTGATAGACTGAACATATAAAATAGTAAGTACCATTCATCTCTCCAGAGCTCTAGCAGATGGATGAACTGGGAGAGTTTTTTTAAGCCAATGTGCATCTCTCCAAGTAAAATGCCACTTTCCATTATTCTGAGTTGGAAGAATAATGAAAGAATCAATCAAATCCTCTAACAGTGACAGAAAACAGACAAAAATCCATGAGTCTCTTTTGAGGCTCTAAGAGGATTAAACTCCTCAGTCAGGAACTATTCTACAAGGGTTTGTTTATGGTGAGAAAGAAAAGTTTGATAGATGTGTATGGTCAGTTCAAAACAGCAACCTTAAAAACCTTGTATGTTGTCTGAAGTGAAACAGCACTATCTTTTAGATCTGTGTTAGGAACAACAACCTGAAATGCAGTTTTGCTTCTGATACAAACAAGCCAAGAAGCATCAGACAAATCCCTTTGGTGCTTAGAGCTCTTCACTTCCTTCCATATTCAGCCCATTTGTTTCTTTGGTAGCAAACTCTTCAAGGCTGGTATTACAGACACACCTACAGAAGTAGCTAATAAGTGATTAATGCAACCTGAGACCCCTCAGGGAGCCTTGGGTAGTTCCACCATGCTACATCTGTGATGGAGTTGAGGAGAACCAAGGAGGCTTCCCTTCCTTCAGCGATGCCTTCTGAGGTGCCAGCACCACATATGAGTCTGCAGTAGTACAAAAGCACTGCTGAATTCTTCCCCTCGTCCATGGTGTAATTGCACCTGGACCTGTCTGATAACATTTGCACATGCCCTGAAGTCTTAACTAACTCCTTTTACACAATGTGGAGTTCCAGTTTTGGCTGGAGAGTATTACGAATCAAGAAGCATTTGGTGTAACATAAAAGTAAGTATGGCATGAATGAGCCATTTCCTTGCATTTTGCTCATGTAAGATAATGTTTTGGAGAATATAAGGCACAGGGGAGAGTTTTCAGGATTTTCTGGGCTGGGTCTCAGCTATGTTCTCCTGACCAGAGACAACAAAAGTCCCAGAACTTCGTGGGTTGCAATATATCATGAAGGTTGTTTTAAGCATTGTGAGGAGCCATGATTTGTCTGTGCAACTGGAACATGGTGGTGTTGACCACTGTAGCAACCTGTGTGACATTGACAGGGATATACACTCTGCAAAGCTGTAGAGCTATAAAGTCCAGGGGTTACTGAGATCCATCAGGAAGATGTCCTGGGTGTTATTCTCACAGTTACTCCCATTTAGGTATTCCTAGCACATCTGGCTGCTACATAGAACAAAGATTCTGAAAAAATCTTTGATCTGGGCTGAAGGGATACATAGGAAATACTGGGGATTGCCAGAAGAAATCAGGTTAGAAAAGTTCATCTGTTTTCTGCCACCCTTCTTCTCATTTCAATTTCTATCTCATTCAAAGCATTGAGTCATAGATTGGTTTGGGTTGGAAGGGATCCTTAAAGATCATCTTGTCCAACCTCACTGCCAAAGCTCAAGGTTAGTTTGGGTCTTACAGCTCACTTGAAAACCTTAGATGTTATGTGTCCTACTGGGAAACTGATGTGATCTTTGAGTAAAGTCAGATGATTTCCATGCACTTTAATTTGCATTCTAAATTTTTGGCTCAGCTATAAATAAAATAGCATTATATTTTTGGACATATCAGCAGTCCTTGTTCAAGGCAGAGGGTATTGAGCATGAGCAGAGCATCTGATAGTTGTTTATTAGAGGCCCACATGAGTTGAGAGCTCTATTTAAAAATGATGCACTCTAGAGGTATGAAAACAGCAGACTTTCTGCACATTAGCATTCTGTGCTGGTAAAAGACTGAGTACTATTTAAGGGTGTCACAGGAAAGCAAGAAAGAGGGAAAGTTGTTCATAGCTACCTAAACAATGATTACGCAGTAAATGGATCCCTCAGAAAATGATTTCTAATGCTTGTGGTTTTTATCTGTGTGCAGCATGACAGATTTGCAAATGAATTAGACTGCAACAGTCAGCAGATGTGATTGTTTTCCAGAACCACTTTTTAAGGCAACCTTACTGAATTCCTCTGATTTTTTCAAGCACCCTACCTCCAAAAGGAGCTTATATTGTTTCTTTTTTTCTCCCCACCACCCTCAACATGTTACAGATTTTGATGTTTATTGACTTATAAATTAAGTGAGATATAAGCGCACATTGGTTTCATGTCAGCTTGCTACAGTTAAGCAGGTCTGAGCCTGTGCCCACGGGTGTGTTCTGCATGCCGTTTTGCATCCTTTGTATTTCTGTACCTGTGACTCTTTATAACTCCCACCATTTTAATTCCAGAATTATGGAATATGCTGAGTTGGAAGGGACCCACCCAGATCATCAAGTCCAGCTCCTGGCCCTGCACAGGACACCCCAAGAATCACACCATGTGCCTGAGAGCATTGTCCAAACACTTCTTGAACTCGGTCAGACTGGAGCTGTGACCACTTCCCTGTGGAGCCTGTTCCAGTGCCCAACCACCCTGTGGGGGAAGAACTTTTTCCTGTTATCCAACCTAAACCTTCCCTGACACAACTCCAGGCCATTCCCTCAGGTCCTGTCACTGATCACCAGAGAGAAATCAGTGCCTGCCCCTCCACTTCTCTTGTGAGGATGTTGAAGACCACAATGACATCTCCCCTCAGTCTCCTCCACACTGAACAGACCAAATGACCTCAGCTGCTCCTCATGGTACCAGCTGTCTTACCAGAAGCAATGGAAGAATTTGCACCTAACTCTAACAAAGGTTCAGGTAATGCCAAGTGTGGGAATATTCATCTGCTAAAATAATTTCGTATAAGTGTGCATATTAGTGTTTCAGTACCCAACTTGGTATCATGCAACCAAGTGCTACAGCAGAGGTCAGGGAAGGTATCTGTTATGATCTGACTGCTCCGGAAATAGAGCTCACAGTCCCTGATGTGCCTTGGCAACCACAGTAATGAACATCATGCTCGAGGGCTGCAGTCCAGCAACAGTACAAGGTTCACCATGGAGAATGCCAAGATTAGTCCCTGGAGTGGCCTGTCAATACTGGCAGGATGATGATCATGAGGGAAAGTCAACAGCAAAGGTCACATTAGAAGGAGAATTCACAGAAGTGAATACCTGAGATACCAGAAGCCACTTTGTGCTGTTTGTCTTGGGAAGAAAGGTCTTAGTTGAGCTGACTGGCGTTCCAATAAAACTTTGGGCTCATTCATTCCCGCAATCCATGTCTGTGGCGGAGATTAGTATCAGGAGAGTGGAGACTTGAAGTGATTAAGGAGTCTTCAGGCACAGCTGGAAGGAGTTAGGTGTCCATGAATGCTTGAAGAAATGCAATGTATGTATTCCTGAGGAAAAGTATTAGCTGTGACCAGGCTGGGAGAGAAATTGCAGGACTTGGTAGACTGACAGGATCCAGGTCATAGATTAAAATCAAGTGAGGTCAAAAATAAATGCTAATTTTTGTTTGGGTCATAAAACGAAATTATTTAGATTATCCAGCCCTAGACGTTTTCAGTATAAGACAATGAAAACAGGGACATAAGGTGCAGAAGGACTGTGCCCACAGGCAATGCCCACAGCTCTGAATACATGATCCCTGCATTTCCTTGTGGTAGCATTGTGAAGAGGATACCTACAAAAGCAACTTTTGGCTGGATTTATCCTCAGCCTGGTTACTCGCTGCTATGTGAATCAAAATTAGTAACTTGGTCAGCTGTGTGCTTCATCTTTTCCATCTCTCTGGCCAATAATTTCATCCTGCCTGCAGGTGCAAAAAGGAATTGCTTTGTCATTTATGCCTGTTTTGGGTTTTAAGTGCTTTCTTCTGCAAAGGAAAAAAGCGAGCTTCTGCTGCAGAAGAAAATCTTACATTTTCTAGGTAAATTAATTTAAACAAACAGATTCATGATTCCCCTGAAAGCCATCACAATTTGAATCTTTACACCTATCAAAGACAGAGGAGGTAGGAAAGTTTATAAGTAAAGATATTTTTGAAGAAAGAACTTTTTACATAGATTAAGAGCAGCCATAGAAGGGCACAATGGAGACAACTTATTCTAGTGTGCTGCAGCTTAAACTTGAAACTTTTTAGAAAGGAAGGTCATTATATTTCAGAACATTTATTTGGACACAACAAAAACATGATTGACAAACCCCTGAGCTGTGCTTGCTGGCGTTTCCCATGAGTCATAATGATTCCAGGACACCTATGACAGGCATCCAGCAAAGTACTTTCCTGTTGTCTCAAAGAAGCTGCTTCTCTGCCTCAAAAACACCATTTAAGATGGTGTAACATGTATTAGGAAAAGACTGAACATCTGAACCTGTGGGATAAACTGCATAAAGACAACCAATAGAAAGGAATAATGGTACATGATATTTCAGATGCAATTGTTTGCCTATATAATCAAAAATTTTACTATTTTTAATGGCATCTAAGGTGCTTGAAGGCAGTAAACTGTTCTCCCTCCACTTAGATGCGATCTAAAATGTCTTCCCAAAATAACCCATGTGAAATTCTCATTTCATGCCCCTCAGCAGGGTGATACATCTTTAAGAAGTCTGCCCTGCCCTGACACTATCCCTGGTGTGAAATAGCTGGCTCAAAGCAGTTTTAAAAGGCTTGAGGTACACAGGAAACTGTGCTCCCTTCTCCTGAGGCCCCTGACAAGAGAACAGTGTGACTGCGCTGTGCTCTGAGGTGAGGCACTATTAATAATTCAGAGCAGCAGGGACTTTTATTCTGCCTTGCCATTGTGACTTCCAGTACAAATCTCTCACCTCTGTCACTTGCTGGGAACTGCTAATCCAAGTGAAATATTAGGAGTTATTCTCATCTTGGTGTCAGAATTATGTAACAGTGCATTTTGAGGAGGGAAAGGGAAAAATTCTTCTTGTCAGCTTTTGTGAGAAGTTTGAGAAATACGTCATGAATTGCAGGTTGGAAATAGGTAATTGTGTTATTTGGAAGGTATTTTCTGAGCATTTAATGTGCCTCTTTTTCTTCCCTCCATATAAGGTCAGAGGAAGCTTTTGCTTTCATTCTTCTTTTACTGCATCCTGTGTTTTCTATTCACAAGAGGCTTTTCTGGACGTGGAATAAAAGCCTCCAGAAGCCTTGTCAGGCTGGGCATCTTACATATGTAATATCATATGTTTAAACAAAAATGACAGGGACACATCCTTATAATAAACTACTCTTGTAGAAAACTCTTCATTTATTTAAGTCAAAGCCATGTTTCTAGCTGTAAGGGAAAGTCAGAACACCATCAGTTAGACAAAGTCACACAACTCAACTACCACAAACACTTCCTGACGTTTCACTGAATCCTGTGTGAAGAGACTCTTGTTAAGGAAAAAATGTTCTTCCCCAGTGGGTCTCACAGCCTTGCTTAGAACAACTGCAATGGGGAGTGATTGCTCTGAGCCCTGAGGTAAGGAAGGAAAAAGGGCAGAGTGAGAGGTGGGGGGTGGGAATGGTAGAATGCAATTGTGGGAGTAATTTAGTTTCTTTCTTGATGCTTGACTACAAAGTTTTTTGGTAAAATCAATGAAGCAGTTATATAAGTGATTAGGAAGCTAAATAGCTTGGTGGAGTGTCTGCCAGTGAGCTGAGCCATTGGTTTGCAACGCCTCCAGTGCGTTCACAAAGGGAGACATATAACAAATTATGTTTTTCCAGGCTCTGAATCAATGCATGAAATTGATAAGGTTTGCCTTCCTCATCTTCAGTCAGTACTTCATCTTCAGTACTAGCAAGAGCTGTAAAACATTCTCAGGAGTGAAGATTTTGCCTTTTTCTGTTTAGGTTTTTTATCTCAGGGGTGAAGAGATAATGCCAAATTCATGGATATAGAAAAAAGAAAGCTTGAAATATCCAGCCTGTCTGTTGGGATTTCAGAGGTTGTAGAAAACACATTGTTCCCCATCAGTGGACTCAGGCATTTGTATTTGAATAAAGCATAATTTCCACAAAGGTCTCCATAATCTTGTTTTGAACTCTTCAGGAGATAACAGATCCATTGTTTTTTGTTGTCTCCTGTTCCAGTGGTTAGGCATGTTTGCTGTCAGATGTATGTGCTTTATTTCCAATTTGATCTTGTTTAGTTTCCCATCATAATTTTAGTTCAGCTTTTCTTCACTAGATTAAAGAGGTCTCAAGAAACTACTATTTTTTCACCCATGAAAGTATTCATTCTTTGGAATTAAATCAATTAACTCCAGTGAAGCCTTCATTTCCATAAGCTGCACAGCTTGACTTAGTTCCGGCACTTACCTACAACAGAATTTTTATGAACACATTTTTGACAGTCTTAACGATCACAAGATCATGGAATCATAGAATCATTTAGGTTGGAAAAGACCTCTAAGATCGACAAGTCCAATCACTAACCCACCACTGCCAACTCCACCATTAAACCATACCCTAAGTTCCATGTCTACACATCTTTTAAATACCTCCAGGGATAGTGACTCCACCACTTGCCTGGACAGCTTGTTCCAATGCCTGGCAATACTTTAGGTGAAGACATTTTTTTCCAATATCTAATCTTAGCCTCTCCTGGAGCAAGTTGAGTCCGTTTCTTCTTGTCCTGTCTCTTGTTACCTGGGAGAAGAGACCAACCCTCACCTGGTTACAGCCTCCTTTCAGGGAGTTGTAGAGAGTGATAAGGTCCCTCCTGAGCCTCCTTTTCTCCAGGCTGAACACCCTCAGCCCCCTCAGCTGCTCCTCATCAGACTTGTGCTCCAGACCCTTCCCCAGCTCCACTGGCCTTTTCTGGACATGCTCCAGCCCCTCAATGTCCTTCTTTTTATGAGGGACTCAGGGCTGGGTGCAGGGTTTGAAGTGCAGGCTCACCAGTGCTGAGTACAGGGGGAATGGTCACTGCCCTGGTCCCGTTGGCCTGTTGGGGTAGCAAAGACTGTTACAAAGCTGTGAGCAAGGGCTGAAAGAGTCTGACATCTCAAATGGATTTACACAGCAGAAGACAGGTGCCCACATTTGAAATTATGGCCTTGAGCAAAGGTGATGATGGCTGTTGTTTAGATGTAGTGGCTTCTACCTTAAAGGAGGAGCTCTGGTTGAATATCAATCTCTGCTTTAAAGACAGATTAAGAAAGTTTTTTATTAGTTTGTTTTACTGGTAATTTCTTAACCTTTGGAATATGGAGCAAAACCAACTTCTTCCTAATGTATTGATGCTACGATGCAATACTTTCTGACATCCACAATACATATTCCAGCATAGGTGTAAAAAGAGAGATGGATAGTAGATTGAAGCTATAAGGATGGTTTTTAGACTCTTAATCAAAGAATCCATAGCAGGGTACAGCTAAGTGGAAGTCCACACTGCAGCTCTTGCTAACAAACTTTTCTTTTTTGTATGTTTGCCAGGAGAGACTCTACAAGAGGGAATCCAGAGGCATGGGTTGCTGTGCCTAGCCAAGACTGGCCAATGTCAGTATGCTCTGCATGGGAATGCAGACTAGATGTAGAGGCAGCATCAAATGTGAACATAAAACCTGTGAAACTCTGTTCTGGGGGCAATGGGTGATAGTGGTGTTCTCTGTGCTCACCATGAACTTAAAGCTGAGAATAAAATCTTGACTTTTATCCATTTCTCTCGAAATAGCTTGGAACATTTTTAATGGAGTTTCTTTTTCCCTTTTTTTTAAATATAATTCTCAGGCTCATGACGGCCCTTCTACTCTAGTCCTCTAGCTCTGAAATTGGTATCAGCAGAAAGATGGGATGAACGGATGCCTGAGATTGCTTTGCAAACATGTTACATAGGAACCTTTCAGTTCATAGAGGTGAGGGCAGCATGGCTTTGGGAGGGAAATATGGTGGAGATCCATAAGCTGCAATGGGCACAACCTATCTTCTCTGAGAAAGTAAGAGGAGAAAATGTTGTTGCTTAAGTTAATTTTTAAGTATTGGTGTGTTTTTTGTTTCTGAATAAATTCAGAGTGGATAAATAAAATGGAAATTATGAGTACTTGGATTCTGTTTGTTCTGCAGGAAGCAATAAAAAATGCCCAGCAAAACAATAGACAAACAAAACCAGCAATAGAAAAGGATGTTGTTGGAGATGGTTCCATGAAAACTTGCCTGCTAACATCCATATGATGGTTTCTGAGAGGTAATGGGTCCTGCCAAGTTAATTTCCAGGGAAAGGGGAGTCCCAGGGGGCAGCAGGTGCCCGCACACTGCAGTGTCAGCTGCGGCGTGTGGGATGCATTCCCTGTGCCCTCATTACCCTGCAAGCAGGTCTGGGACAGCCAAGATGCCGACTGTAACAACTTGCAGGTTATTAGGTTGTTAATGAAGAATGAGCTGTAAAGGCAGGGTGTTGATTCACCCTGTGGGATAGATCCTGCTGGGATCTTCTTCCCACCATCGTTCAGATGGGAAAAGTGCTAAAGAACAGCTCCCAGCTTGTTCAAGCCTCTGGTCTTGTCTTTCTCGGGAACAGGGACACAGGGAATGAGTTGGTGCCACTGCAAGGCGTGGTCTTATCCGTACAAAATATGCTGACCCCAAGACAGGGATGTAACTCCTGACTCCTGGATGGAGCTTTAGAGCATCGATCTGGGCACATCCAAAAGAGGTAATCACTCATCTGTAGCAAAATTACTTGGTGATTTATAGAAACTTACAAAACTGAGAGCCGATCAAAATGGTCTCTGTGAGGAATAATAAATAGGAAGAGGCTGTTGTATTTTTAATTATTTTAAGGAACTGATGAGTTAATTAAAATTATACTTAATATCCCTTAGTGTGCCCCATGCCACAGCTGCTGGGAGTGGGTTTTGCAATCAAAAGTCATTTCACACATATAATTTGTTTTAGAACCTTAGATTTTCAGCAAACTGGCTGAGATTGCTGCTTCTTTGTCTCCATGTGGCAACAGTGGTGTTTTTGGTTTTTTTATTAATATTGCAAAGCTGAAGGAGGCGCTGATTTCAGGACCCTCAAAAGGTACATGGCCTGTGAAACAGAGAGATGTTCAGTATATCAACATTAACATAATATCCTGTGATTCTGTGACCTGGAAATGCTTCACAACCAGATAAAAAACACCTTGAGCTGAGAGAGATCTGGGTCAGGAGAAGTAGCATGAGGTGGTGTTTTACAGGAGATGCTGTTTAACCAGCCCTGCACATAGCTGTTGTTTTCACATGAAAGAGCTGAATGAATCAGTCTCTGGGTGGCTCTGTAACTCTGACAGCTATCACATATAAAGCAGCTTAGGGGAAAATGGACAGAAAAAAGAGAACATTTTTAGAAAAAAATTGGGCCTTATCTACTAAAGTTATGTAAACAACGGAATTTTTTTGTTCTTCTGGAAGAGCTAATGAGAGCATTCCTTAAAAACTGCAGTAAGCATCAAGTGCCTGGAGATATGCATATTGAGTTTTTACCCCTTCCCTCCCATCTGCCAACTGCTCTGCTGTCATATTTTTTTCCCTCCTCCAGCGAAACACAGAGCTGGGGAAACCACAAACCCAGAATTGTGTCACTGCACAGAAGAAGATTGATGGGGAGGTTAATAAGTTGACTGTGCAATTATAGCACTCACCATGCACCACCGACGATGGTTAATGTGGTTATTTCCCTCTCCTCTGATTATCTTGCTGCCTGTTTGTCAAGTCAGCTGTGGAGCCAGGCTCTGCCCCCTGCCTTGCTGCTCCACAGGGGGCAGCCCCAGGACACTGGGCTATCAGGCACTTACCTGTGCTGGGTGTTTGTATAAACTCCTTGACTCCCAGAGCACTTAGGAAAGGCAACTGAAGTTCTGCTAGTGAGAAAAGGATTAGATGAGGTGGTGGTGTTTTTTTTTTTTTTTTTTTTTTTTGTTTGTTTNNTTTTTTTTTTTTTAATAGCTGTGCTTTTCAAAATGTGAAAACAACTGTGAAATAATCAGGAATGGATTAAAGCTGAGGACAGTGAGTGATTTTTTTTCCCTGTGTTTAAAAGCTATTTTTTGAATCACTTCTTTTGCTAGCACACTGTTCTAAATGGTGTCATACCTATCACATTGTTCTCAGTAGAGTCAAACTCAGTGGTTTGAGTCTTAAAGTGAGCCAAGAGTAGATACTTTGACTAGTATCAGTACCTAACTGTGAATTTCTGAATAGATATTATAAAAATTGGTTAATGGCATTAAAGTAATTAAATTAATCAGCACAAAAACTCCTTCTCTGCCCTTCAAACAAACACTCTTGCTACAGGTATATATTTTTGCTAGAATACAGGCATGATGGTTGCAAAAATGCACTTGGAGCACTACAGAGTAATGATTTTGGTATAGAACTGTTGCCCAGATTGTCAATATTCCATCCACTTGCTTTTATTCATCAGACATGCCTGTTTCAAGGGATAATTACTAGGTGTTTGGCTTTCTAGGTCCTTCTTGTATAAGCAATTTTATCCTTTATGAACAAGAAACCCTGAAGATGGTTTTGAGGGAAAGCTGAATACTCTGATGGTATCATAAAGTCATGGAGTACAGCTCGCATACTGAGCATAAATAATAGCTGTGCTCCACAGAAAACAGGTGCTACAATGAGAAATAACATTGCTGAACTATAAGGTCACCACATTGGAATAGGAGAAAACAGTGCAATTGCAGGGGTGACAAATAGCCAGCAAGTGGAGAAAAATAGTATCATGCAGGGATTTACCTGCTGCAGTAACAGAGAACTAAAGAATTGCTCATGGCAATGAGCCGATTTAGCAGCAAAGAGCTGATTTAGCAAACTCTTTATTTTGATCAACACGGACTCAGGCTTCAGTAGCCAGCAATTTTTCTTGGGAACACAGTTACGCTAATGGGGATTTTGAGAGGGATAACAGAGAAAGTCATCCGTGTCTATGATAAGATGCAGGAGATTTGGGCCTGTGCTAAGCAACAGTGAAGTTGCCCACATAGTTCCAGTCTCCAATCCTGTTATCCAGTTAACACCTTCCACTCACTGTGAATTTTCTTTACAGAAGTGGGGAGAATTAGAAAATCGGTTCAGCTGGGCTATTAGCAAGAATTAAATATTTAGAGGACCAGAAGTGAACCCATCCAGCACAGAAATAAGCTGTTAAGGAGAGGACAGCTGTTAATGAGCTCTTTAAACCAGCCAAAGCTTCCCCATTTAGTGCCCAAAATACCACTGTAAACACGAAATCAGTTTAAATGCTTCAGATGTCATCGCTTCCATGTCTTCATCTCCTACATTATCAGCACTTGCCTAGGTGAGCTGAGAGACTTGGCTTTCCATGCATGGCATAAAAGTGATATTTGTGGGGACTAAAAGGAGTAATACATCTGGAATGAGAGCTCAGTTACTGGCAGAAACATCACTGGGTATAACCTTTCAGACTGCTCTTTGCTTTCTGTGTTCAGACCCACTGTTCAGTGATACAACTTTCTGTGGAATTTACTTGTTTATCTTTATTACTTTCTATTTCAGAATATGACACTTTACTGATGAAACATTGCCCTACAAACCCATTCATTGGGTCACTTCACAATGAAAAGCATTATTTTTTATCTCATTGCAATTATTATAATGTTTTGGTAGTTCTTTTGTCAGTAAACAGTACTGTCTTTTAATATTTATTAGTCAGGATGTCCTAGCCAAATTGTCCATCTTCTAAAAATGAGGCTAATCCACTGGCAGTGCTCCTATGAAACCCATTTTCATTAAAGGCCAGGTAATAGCAGCCTGCAAAAACCAAGTCTGCATTCACAAAAGATCTGTATGCTGCACTGAATTGTTTGAGTGTGGTTCATCTGGGGATTGCTGTGTGATTACAGGTTCTGTGCTTCCGTCTGTGATTTACTTTAAAGATAATATTTACTGAAACAAACCCAGCTCCTCTGAGAACAGACTTGATGAGAGGTTCATTCGTGCACTTTATTGCCCGGTATGAATCATGGCACCAGTGCATATATAAACCTGGGTTAGTATTGACTCTTTCCAAGGTGATGTTGATTAGCCAGTCCCCAAAAAGTTAACCTCCTTTTGATGCAGGGCTCGTAGCACTGAGGTGTGCCCTTGTAGCATCCCACTAGGACTGTCTGTGCTGGCACACAGATAATTTCAGGTATTCTCAGTGTTGGCTTCTCTGCTCCTGGGGCAATTGAGTAGGAGCTTAACAGTGAATTTTATCTCCTGTACTTCAACATACACTCATTTTACAGCCTCAGAAAACCCTTGCTTTGGTGACAACCCAGACTGGTGATGGAGTTAAGAGGTAAGCTCTGGAAAACAGCACCAGAGGATTTGATTAGTTCCTTGACTGTACAATTGATTCAGTTGTAGGCCCCAGACATGTCATTCAAGGTGCAACTCTGTTGCCTGTTCATAAGTGTCTTGTGCTAGTCAAGACACCACAGTGTGTTTGAGCCTCCTAACAATTCTGATGGATGTGTCCTTGTGCCCACAGGAGAGCCTTGACCTCCTGCCGTGGGTGCAAGAGGTCAGGCGGACACCAACACACAATGCATCTACAGGGCACTCGCCCATTTGTGAGGAGGACACCTTAGTCTATTTTAACTGTGCACTCAATGGAATCACTGAGTTTAGGATCTCGTCTGTCTTCCAGATCCTCACACCTGGGCAGATGACACACCTTAAAACCCTTTGGCTGTATTGTCTAGATTTTCCCTGTTGTTACGGGGACCAGGCAACTACCTTAGATTGTATAAATCTACTCGAAGGCAATTAAAGGTTAGAAGAATCTACTCAATCTCCTTTTGCTTTGCTTCCATCTGAAAAATGTGGACAGTATTGCTTCCTTTTGCCATCATTAACTCCCTATAAAATTCATGTTCTGCATCCCTCCAGTCAGGGGTTTATTCTTGCTCCTTTCTGCAGGTAGATGACAGCAGAGTGGTGGCCTACAGCTACTGTGTCTGGACGTTCAGATGTTAACCACAGCTGGTTGGAGAGAGATGCTGGATCATTTGTTAAAATATAGGAATTTGAATCTCATTGAAATACCACACCAATAAAAAAAAATCACACTCCTTCTAAAAAAAATTAAACCCTTTTTATTTGTATATTTATTTTTATATATAAAAGAAATACAAAAAACAACCCCACAAACAACGCTGATTATGGCAATTCAGTTTTGTCAGCCCCCTCTGCCTGGGCTGCTACCTCAGATCCACCGGGAGTGAGCAGAGTCCTCCGGTTGTAATGTCCTTTTATGATTCCGGAGTTATTGTTCTCATTAAGAATTTGTTTCTGTTTTTGCCTGTTAAGAGACTGTACAAGTCCTAATACGACAGCTGCTAATGAATACTGTCCAGTCAGTTTTCTTGGTTGTAAGATTAGAGGATTTGGTTGAACTCTTCCTAGAAGAAAATATGTTTTGATTTTTCCTTCCTGTTCACTGATACCTTTGACATAAATCTCTCCTCGGTAGTCGAAGGCAAATCCCCGGTCCTTCAGGATCAGATACGTTTCTTCAGGCATTTGTATTCTGTCACTAACACCTGTGCTGTCCATTCGACTTGCTAAATTCACCGTTTTACCCCAGATATCATACTGGGGTTTCTTAGCACCGATAACTCCCGCTACGACAGAGCCATGGCTAATCCCTAATAAAGAAAAGAAATAAAGAAAGAAAAAGAGAAAAAAAGAAAGACGATAAACTGTTATACAATAATGACTAAAACCCATATTTGCTCTTAAGAACCAGATGAAGCCTGGTTTAGATACACTTATCTCTAAACTTAAGAAAGAGATGTATATATAAAGAAATTAAGCAAAATAAAATCTGGAAAAGCTAGAAAACTTGAAAAGTGATATCAACAGGGTTATTTTATGGGACGTCCATGTCAGTGGAATCACAATAGTTATGTGTCATCTGTATGCTGCATATTATTGCCAAAGCTCTTGAAAACTTATTCTCAGCTAGTATGAAATATTTCTGGAACTACACTGTTGGAAACGACCTTGTTAGTGCTATACAGTCAATAAATTGCATTCTTATGTCCCATGAAGTGAAAATATTAAAGCACTCTGTGAAGTGATTGAAAGACTGCATTTTGTAAGATTGTTGCATAAAAAGACAAGCAACAGCTATTTTTTTCTATTACAGTGATTTAAGAATACATTGAGTAGACCATAAGGTATTTTTGAAAAAGGATTTTAGATTTTTAGGGGTTTTTTTTCTATTTTTAAAGATTTTTTTTAAATGGTGATAGAAATATACCCTTGCATTCATGCTCTATGAAATCTTTGCATGTGATCCACACTTAGTAAGTGTGGATGCCTGTTCCTTGAGAAATCTTGGGAACTATGAGTTTTGCATTCAAAACTCTGAGGAAGTGCAGATCAGATAGTGATACTATGACCCTCCATGCTGCGACTGATGAATATACTTCAGCTTTGCTATTGACAGGGTTTTCTATAAAAGGTGTCTCTTCCAGATGTTTTTTGTTTTGGCCAGTGATTCAGTCATCATGAGAAGTCTTCAAACTTACTCCTGCTATGTGCCATATACTCAAGCCATTTTTTCATGTCCCATCCTACTAGCTATGCAGGATATGCCATTCAGAATAATGGCTCACCCATCACAGCAATTCAGAGCTGCTGCCACTGGTCAGGTCACAGATGGAATTCAATTTTTGTGCAAAACTGAAATACCACTCACAGAGTTTAAGAGAAACTGATTTTGCCCCTTCACTGAAGAAGAATCTTATACAGGGAGATTAATTAGACACTATGTGAGTATTGGTCTTGGGGTTGGATCTAGGCTGTCCAGTTCACTTTCTGTGTTATATCTATGGGCTCTAGTACTAGACTTGCTAAAGGCAGTAAAGTAATTATGTTCCCCATTCACAATTCACTGAAACTTCAAACTCCTGCAATCCCCAAATCAGGGCCTATATTCTGCAAATGAAGTATTTAGTATTTCTGACTTTGCCTGGGATGAAGTAAATTTGAAAACACAGGATGCAATATTTGGACTCTCCTAAATTGTGCATGCCCTTGCAATGTTCCTGGAGTGCACTTAGAGGAGTCAGATCCTTGCAGACAAAGCCCCATTTTACCTCTCGTGTCTGAACCATGCTTACCAATACGGAGCTCGAAGTTGTTGAACGAATGCTTGTTGATCTCTTGGATGCTTTCATTCAGAGCTATGGAGAAGTCGGCCAGGGCACACAAATGTCCCCATTTGTCTTCACATTGCTGAGGAAAAAGTTATATGCCAATATGTTAATAAAGTTTTGCATTTGCCCAGCTCCCACCCATCCCTACAAGTGCCAAGAATTTGAATTTGGAAGCTATAAGAACAGCCTCAATATTCTAGATGCAAAAGAGGTACATTGCTATTAATGGTAATGCTTCCCATTATGTTACACTTGTATAACTGGATAGAGAGCAACTTAGTGTAAAGTGCCAGAGAAAGTAACTTTCTGTCAACAATCTGACAGGCAATCATGAGAATTAACAAGGCATGTGAAATATGTCTAAGGCTGAGAAAGAAAGTATGGAGAGGATTGAGATTGCTCAGTCACAAGGGTCAAAATCCTGGTGAGAACAAGGGATTACCCACATAAGCAAGAAGTAAAGAAGTGAAGGATGTGTAATTCTCCTTTGCTGAAACTGTCACCTAGGAAAAGCACCAATTCAAGTGCTCTCAGGGATGTAATGATGGCAGGAATAACAGGGCAGGCCAGGCAATCTGGTACTGGTTAAGGGAGAGAGAAAAGACACTGCTGTAGCTCATGAATTGCCCTCCTTAGGGCCACTCCCTGTTCCTTCACTTCCATTTCCACTCCTACAAAGCAGTCGATGTACAGATGGGGAGCAGTAGTAGGTTTTAGTCTTCCAGAACACCAACAGAACAGATGACAGGACAAGGAATCTCAAGAGGGCCAGCAGAGCAAGGAACAGCTGTGGGTTTGGCCCAATGATTGTATGACATCTTCTCATCTGTTCTGAAACAAGGTAATTCTTTCTTCGAATTCCCAATTCACAGTACAAAGGGTTGTAAGTCTCTCCCTGGGTCATGCAGTCCAGCCCTTTGCACTTTTCACCATCCTGTGTGTTTAATACTGAACATGAGCATCTCCTTGGCATCACCCTGTTCTGTTCACACCATGCTTGGTCCTTGTCCTTGACTCGTTCTGTTCACAGCATGCCAACCTCCCTCAGCAGCCTGCACCTCTTAGGTGCTGACAAGGTGACAGACATGTACGTATGGCAAGTATATTTAAAACATTCATTAGAATTCCATTAAGCTATTATAGTTCAAGAAAAGAGATGAGTTAGTCTTGGAAAGGCGGGGAAGCTTTTCTTCCTTTGAATTTGTACCCCCATCAAGAGTCAAAGGAAGTGGTTAGGAGTCATGTAGCTGTAACCAGCTATCTCCCTGGTGCTCAATCCTTCTTTGCTCATGTCTACACAGAAGCATTCTGACAATCAAAAATCCCATGCATACCTGTTTTGTGGATTTCTAGCTGTCAGCATCACTTGTTACTCTGTAGGCGGGAGATGCTCAGCTAGTTACACTCCATGTGTTTTATAATGTATTCTAAACAAACAATGGAAATTTTCTGGTTTATAAAGCTCACAATAATCTGGCTTCTGCATTTCAGGACTTGTGATCAATGTAGGCAAATCTGATTCCCAGCCTTTGACTGATTAGGGGCAGCACACCCCTTTTGTGCTACTCTTCCTGGGGACAGGCACCAGTTGCCAAAAAAAGAGATTTTCACAACAGATGACTTCTCATTGGATATATTTTAGAGCCTCATCTAACTCCTTTGGAGACCCTGTTTCCAGGCAAATTCTAGGGTGAAATTATGAATGGATTTCTCTCATCTGATTTATTTGAGGTTTATGGCTGTGACTGCGTATGTGTCCCCTGTGACTCTTTATCTCCTCAGCTTGGTTTGCTTGTTCTTCAGTTGAACTGATGGTCTGCTTTCTTTTTGATGTACAGTTATCATGCTGTCTGTAGATTTGCAGTATCAAAAAAGAGTATAAATGCAGCAGTACACTGGCATAAGTATGCTGTCAGTTAAAAGATCCTCTTTTTTCATTGATTATTGGAGCTTGTCAGTCGTGTTTCAGTCTGAGTTACTGTGGTGACTCTAGATTATGTCTGAAGGTATAGATAGACCTGATCTAGATTCACATTGGTGTGATTGAAAGGAATTTTTTTTTCTCCTATGAACCTAAATTTGAGGAAAGAATCCATATGGTACTTGTTCCAAGCACAAGATGACATTTCAATTCATCAAGAAGTGTAACTGCTATCTGCCAGAAGCCCCAAATGTCTATTTTACTTTAGCAAAACCAGCTTTATGAACAACATAAAGATAACATTTATATTTTCTAATATGAATGGTCAGAATAACCACAAGCTCTGCTCCTTGAGGAAAACTATTCTCTTACCTGTTTTTCAGGTGATAATCCTGACACGGCCATGTATGTGCTGCCAATTGTTTTAATTTTTTCAATATCTTGAAATCTCTCTTCACCTAGTAACTAATACATATATAAAAAGAAAAATACTGTTACTTCTGTAATTCCTAATGCAAAATGCTTCTACAGATGTGAGAATGTATCTTTATACCTGTGGTATCTTCCACTCAGTCATGGCACACAGTTTATTCTGGGTTCTGGGGAGTACTGATCTGGTGCTCTGGAACATCGTCTACTCACCAAGTTCATCCAAGCTCAATTGTGCAGTTTGGTAAATCCCACAATGGATAACACAAGACATGCATACTCCAACCTAACAGAAATGCATCCAAGTCCTGCAATTTGTGAGGTATGATCACTGAACATAAGTGAGGACAAACTCTCTATGTATGTGTGAATAGAAGACTTGATCACTTAAAAGTGTTCCTAAAACTCTACTGGAGGAACGCTGTTTGCAAATTAAGTGCTGCTGCATCAACAATCCAGGTGATGAGGCCACTATTCAAGACTAGGCTGGTTGGGGCTCTGTGCACCCTGGTCCAGTGGAAGGTGTCCCTGCCCATGGTGGGGGCGTTGGAACGAGGTGGTCTTCCAACCCAAACCATTCTATAACTTTATGATCTTACACAGTCTGTGGATGGAGGTGGATGCCTCCAAAGAAATTCTATAAGAGATCAAGTCCTCTTGTATCCCCTGCTTCCCTCTACTTCCTGTCAGGCTGGACACCAGTGTGTCCATTGGGTCATTCAATCTATACATTTGTTGTGTATTTTCCCCTTCTGCAAAAAATTCTGAGAACCAATGGGAAACGGTAAATCCTTGTATCTATTTGGGGTAGCTATGGGTGTTAAGTAGGTATAAAGAACTTCAGATTGAATATCTGAAAGAGGAAGAATAAATTTAGCCTAGTGACTAAAGCACTGAATGAAGTGGGAGTGACTGTTTGGTCCCTATTCCAAGTCCATATTTATGGTTTAACTTAGGACGTTCCATGAAATAGAAACCAGAGCCTTACATTCCTTGAAAGACCTAAGCAGAGTTCAAGATGTGGATTCCATCAGAGACAACAGAGTGTCAGACATGAGCATTAATCACCTCATCACAGGTGATTAAACATTTTAAAATGTTTGTTGCTGGTGTTAATGCAAAATGCCCTGTGAAACTTTCTGATAAGCTGTATGGTATCTAATAAATTTAGCTATTAATGTGGTTAGGAAGTCATGGGAGGAAAAAAGCACTTCACCACAAAAAGGAATTTCAAACTTTCAATTCGAAAAGCTCAATTTTGTTGGAGTTTAAATGGGAAAAATCTTTCTGTGGTCAGGCAAAAATGTAACGAAATATTTTCCCCTTTCTTCTTCTACACTGTTCTGCATTCTTTTTCCATCTTGTGGCTTGGAATTTCCTGTCCACTAAAGGGATTATTTCATTCAAAGGGAGAAACATACCAAAGGCATAACATGAAATATCCCCTGCCACTGAAGTAACCACAGCGCGTCAGCGCAGAGCCGGGGCCCTGGAAGCTTTGCTGTTGGTGTGCAGATATGGCACCATCTGTCTCTAATGGGAGGCTGCACAGCACTGCACGTAGGGAATACAAAGCCATATGGTTAATGGCTCCCATCCAAGTCAGGAAAGTCCAAAGACTTGACCTGCTTCTCATTTTTCCTCACACTGCCAGAACAACCCATTGTGTACCTTTCCCTCCTACAAGGGCAGCTCTCCCGACTGCTCTCTTAAAGAAAAAGATCATTTCTTGTAGCTCTGCCTCTGTGAGCAGTCTGAGAGCACCATGTGTGTGGGCAAGGGGAGAAAACGGTCTTGCTTGAAAATGGTCCATATTTTCATTTCCAGATGGTTGCTGGAAGGAACAGCAAACAGCACACTAATTTAAAATTTATAATAAATATCTAAAATGACTCATTTTGGGAAAGAAAGAAACCATTGGCTGTGATGCAATTTAGAAAAAATGATCCTAAGTTATGGGTGTTTTTCCTCATTCATTATTGTTTCCAAGTCTCCTGTTTGTTTCTTTTTTCCCCCTGCTTTATCTGGCCTGTTCAACAGCTTCATTCCTTCTTCAAATAATGGTCTATTTACTAATTACTTTCTTCACAGTATGACAGGATGATGGATTTTGATATTGGGGGAAGATATTCCAACTCAGTCCTAAATCAGCTGCTATTTGCTAAAACATTTTAAATAGGCTACTAATTTAACATGATCATCCAGGGACACATTTTCAAACATTAGAACGTGGTTTGTGTCTAAAAAGCAACTACTGGCTTGATGCTGCCATTCATGCATGGCCAAGGTTGTGTGGAGGTCAGACACTGGGATCACATGTACAAAATATTAAAAAAAAGAATATTGCAGGACATGGCACACAATTGCAAAGTAATCAAAGAATATGAAAGCAGGATCCAGTGTTCTGTTGAAACCTCTGCTTGTGGCAACGTAATATATCTGTTGTTATATACACTATGTAAATTTGTGCAGGATAAAGAAAATGCAAGAAAATAAAAGAATCTGTGAATAAGAAAGCTCTTATTAAAACACAAATCCCAACTGTAACATTAAGATATATAAATGATAGATTAAAAATGATAGAAAGAATATTACATTAAAAAAATATTCCTTCAAGACTCATAATATAAACAGAAATGTTTCAATGTTAATTTTTTGGTCTAATGTCTCTAAGAATGAGAGTTTAGCCCTGTATGTGTCTTAGAACTACAGTCATATAAAATGTAGGTAATTATAAAAGTGGATTTTCAACTTTCATATTTGTTTCTTTTTGTCAGTCCAGAAACCAACACCTCCCACTCTGCCTCAGCTGGCAGGAAGACTGGATAATTTGGAAATCAAAAAATTTATGAACCATGAGGGAAAAAGAACAACTAAGTGAAGGCTGCATTTTGACCATAGTCAACCGCCTATTCTACAAAACTAACTTTGGACCACATTCCCCTGCTCCCTACGAAAG
>VYZT01060108.1:20287-36356 GCA_013400735.1 Pomatostomus ruficeps | reverse complement strand
GGGGGGGCCTCGCCGCGACCCCCGGGCCTGGTGCCGCCTGGCCCCGCCGGGCCTCCGCCGCTCCAGCGCTGACGGCGCTTCCCGACCTCTCGAAGGCGCGTGAACGCTTCCTCGTCTCCGGCCGGGAGGCTTCCCGAGCCCCCGGGTGTCCTCCCCGCGCTCCGGTGCCGCCGCCGCGGGAGCTGCGCCGCGCAGGTGCTGGGCGGCCACGCTGGTGCGGCTGGCGCGCCTCCGGCTACCTGCTGCGTTCAGAGAAAAAGAGTGTCAGGGTGCGTTTTGCTCGTGGATAACGTGTGTTTTAGCCTTCGCGAAAAATGCGGTCATGCCACCGATGTTGCTCATCTGTGGAACAGCCTCAGTCCCATCGAAGTGCTTTTTTCCATCCGTGGTTATTTCCCCACCTGTTGGACCTGGTCCTATGCTAAATCACATGGATCCCACCCTGTTAATCATCTCTTAGCTCTCTTTGGATCCCTAGGTACAAGTTTCTCTCAAGATTTCTACCTGTTCATGAGCAGTTGGAAATTCAGAGAAGATGTTCAAGTTTGTAGTCCTCAGTTCTTCATGGTTTTCCATTTACATCTGGATGAATATACAGTTCTTGCTTATTTCTCTGCCATAGGAAGTGTGTTGCTTCTCATAGATCTTTGTGTCAAATAATTTGTCTTCATCTGGGAGTGATTCCCTGGAATGCTACAAGACCCACTGCTTCCTTTCATTGCTGGTTTTAGTGTTTGAAACCTGGGGTTTACTTTTTACGCTTTTTTCTTTGGACCTTAATGTTCTCCAAAACTAGTGCACATATTATCACAGTACTTGTCTGACAATGTTGCTCAGTTTTTCTGCTCAACATATTTTTTTATGTCATCTCACCCCATGTTAGCCCCAAACTCGTTTAATGCTTAAATCTGGAAGTGTGTTTTAATTAGCCAATACAGTACACAAAGAAACACATAATTCACCATACAACCAGCTCCTCAGTGGCCAACTCTGTGGAACACATTTGTGTTGCAGCAAGTTCACAGAGAGCAATTCAGAGTATCCACAGCAGTGTGAAGGTGAGAAGCATTAGTCGTGTCCTGAGAGGTAGCTGGCGGCTGGTAGAAACACCCTGACCTGGCCTGGTCATGATCACTCACCCCCGACCAGCAGGCCCTGAGGAGATCCTTGAGCCCTGCATCAGCATCTGTTAGTGCTCTTAGAGTCACCAAAGCTCTCTTTCCATCAGTCAGCGTTCTGCCCCTGCAGCTGGTGTACCGTCAGTGTCTGCCTTTCACGCAGGTCTGGTTTTCTTCTGCAAAACACAGAGACTGCCATGGCAGCTGGCCCACAGCCCAGCATGCTGCACTCTACCCACTTGGCCAACTTAGAGTAAGGACTAAAACCCCAGCAGAAGGAAGATGTGGCTCAGTTTGACCTTGGTCTTAGATTTCATCCCAAATTCTGACTGCTGAAGGTCAAGATAAGTGATTGGGATTTTGTATTCCTTCCAGAGTTACTGCTAACATTGATCTGGGCAATCTTGTGCATTCAAGTGAATCCTCATAGGTTAAACTACAGAGGAATAGACCTTGATCTGCCTTCTCTGTACTACTTATTGCATTATAAATATTTGATTGTACCTCTTCCAACTTCTTTCCCAAACTTTTCAGTCCTGTTCATCTAACTTTCAACATCCTTAATGATTAATGTTGTTTTCTCTGAAATAGTCTTTTTTTGTCACATGAAGTGAACAGTACTAGACATGCTGCTGGCCTACTTGATTATTTTTAAATAGATATTTAAGATTTGCTCTCACTGGACAACCTGGAGTGACAAACAGATGCCTTGTGCAGCTGCAGAGCTGGTTCAGGAATGTGATTTTGCTGCTCCAAGTGGTCATGCCGACAGTGCCTGTCAGGCTCTGGCTGTCACAGGGCAGGACAAAGGGACAGCTTTGAGCTGGACATCTGTCTTACTTCCTTGCGTCTGGTGGTGGAGGTTGCAGTTGTCCTACTTCCCCCTGCTCTCCTCAGAGCATTTGGTCTGATTTTTCTCTAGTCAGTACTGGCTTGATGTTTGCATCTCAAATGAACAGAAGCAAAGGTGTCAAGTCCAACAGGGACAAAAACTGCTTCCAGGAGAGTTTGAAGGCGTCAGATCTACAAAGCCTAATGAGAATAATATTTCTTAATTATGTAAGTGTAATTTTTAAAATAGTTATTCTCTAAGATCTTTCAGTTTTATCTGAAGACTTTAACAAAAATAAAGTTGTGTGAAATTGGGTCATGGTTTTTCTGGCACTAATGCTTTTAATAAGGCAAAAATATGAAAGGAAAATGTGTGCTATGTTATTTTCCTAGTGATGAAAACTGCAAAGAGAATTTGGAACAATAAAAAGGTTGCAAATTGTGTTTTCCATCCTTTTCCACCAATGAGCCAACTCCTATTACCACAGTGCTCAGGCACTCTGTTGTGGATATTATAAATAACATTTTAAAACCATCAGTTATTATTTTCAATAAAACCAACCTGCAAAATTAGAAGCCGCTCTAACAAATATTTTTAAAATGTTTGAAAAAAACAGCTTCCAAAGTCCTCAATAACCATCTACCATGCCAAGCAGAAGAGCTGGATTTATTGAGCTTTGTTTCTTGCTGTTTGGACTAGGAGAGACATGGGTTTCAAGTAAGAATGGCACATAGTGACTTAGAGCATTTTAGCTGCACAAAGCATGTATCTCAATGCTTTGCTTGGTCAGGAATTTCTGCCATCTTCATTGGGAATTGAATTTTCAGAGGCAGAGTGAATGTTATTATGAAGGTTAATAACCTATAATTCAGTGAAATGTCTATTATTTACTGTGTTCCTAGGGACCTGTAATTTGGGGGAGTAAAGCTGAAAGCCTCACTAAAATCAGATGGATACCAAAGGCTATATATGGGGTATCTCATTGTATGTGAGGTTGTCCCAAGACCCCTGACAATATGTGCTAAAAGATGTTTGAAAGAAGCATGATTTTTTGCTTATCAGGTGAAGAAACTTAGAATAAAAAACTTGGAAACATTTTTTGAAAAATGTATGGATTTAATCTATTTTGAATTAAGAAAAAGTGAATGAGTAGAGGCTCTGAGCTCAAAAATAATGGAAGCTTATATTGCCCTGTGTAACTTTTCCTTGAAGGTGTCAAATCTTTCCATCTTTATTTTGTTGCTGTTCCTCTATGCTATTACTTTGCTGTTTTACCAAGAAAAGCAAAGTGATTTCCCATGAGAGAAGATGAAACTTTGGTGGCACTAAGCCTTTTCTTTATGATGATACCTTTTTGAGGACCCTGGAAAAACCATGTTTCTGGACATTGAATAATGCTCTAATAGGAAGTACACTGAATAGTGCTTTGCACAAGGAAATGGCTACAAATAGGTCGATTTTCATCAATATAATTTCTAAGAGCTAATTTGGTGAAATGCTTACACAGTATGTGATTTTTGGGGGGTTTTCCTATTGGTGGTGTATCTGTAGCTGGTGGTACTACCTCATCATAACTAGAGCTGACTGTAGATTTTTTTAAACCATACAGATTGATAATAAATGTCACTTAATAGGGGAATAAAGTGTTTTTCTTCCATTTTTATGTCATGTCTAACAGGAAAGTCACAGTTTGGGTGCCTGGCAGGGCTGCCACTAGAGGGCACGAAATGATTTTAAACACTGATTTTAAACACAAAATTATTTAAACATTTCACTTGCTAAAAGTAAAAAGCTAAAGGCAAGTAAAGACTTTGAACTATCAAAGCAGTAAAGAAAACTTATTTTAGTGGGTTTTTTTCAGTTTCTGGAAGGTGGACTATGATTTTATTTGAAATGTTTTATAAAATCTTACCTGAAAACATAAAACAGAGAGAAATGAAAACACTTTATAGTGTGCTATAAACTGAAATTTAGGAAAAGATGCAGTGAGATATAGAAGAAAACAAAGTATTTTTCAATCACAAGCATGAATTAAGCAAAAATTGCATTGCTTTTTTCAAACTAGGTGGTGTAAAATTAGAGATAATTGATCAGAAACACTGAGATTTTTGATTGGCCTTTGCAATATGTATTAGCTATCTCAGCCCCAGTCAGTGTCATAGGTGGCTGTTACTCAGTTTTTCTCCACTCTCCATTTAAAATTGCTTGGAATGCATGTCTGTCTCCATTTCCTGTCTGAAGGGGTAATGTTTCAAACCATCTAAGGATGATGTCAGGTGTATGCAGTGCTGTGGCAGGGGGAATATGTGCTAGGTAGGCACTCTGACGGTGCTGAGTTTTTCGTGGTTATGGACAAACAGGCCCCTGCCAGCTGCCAGTCCCTTGGCAGGCACACAGGCAGAATTTACCTGCTGAATAAAGACTGAGACAGCAAAAGACGATGAATGTGCCTGCTGTACTTTGTCCTGCCTGAGCTACATAAGTCCTTGAGGGATAATCTCAGTCTTACGTATTTCAATCCAATACCTTTAGTGATAACAAATACTTGATAAGAAGCAAGGCTGTCAGCTAAGTGGGTAGCTGATGTTGAGGCCAGCATTATATCCATGTACCATTTAAATGTGGCATGAAAGTAAAGTTATCCCAGCAATAACCCTGTTGTATAGGATGAATAAGTCATGGTATAGTGAGAATGAAGAATTGAGCATTCATTCATTTCCTGCATGCATGTGTCTCTGTTCTCATCCCGGACAGAGAAATTGCAGAGAGGACCTTCTTAGCAGGCTCTATGCCTGTGTTAACACTGAGTTTGTCATGGGAAACTAAATGCTGGTGGGTTCTACAAATCCACAGGACTTGGGCTACAGTTTCTCTGGTCAGTCCTGAAGTTGCAGAATGAAGGACTAGTCACTGGCAACTCCTCAGTAATACCTGTCAATGGATAAGGATGGATGAGCCTTGACACTGAATTTTTACTGTCCATCATTGAATTTTATGAGAGTGACTTCTCAGTCTCAGCCTGGAAACCAGGACAAGTGCTCACTAACTTAGGCAACAGACTGGTTTTGATGGCATTTTGACCATCAAAGTATCTTTTGTTTTCTCAGAGCTTGTGTTTAAGCTGATACAGTGCATTCTGCTATCAGGAAGCACGGTGTTTACATTAAGGTTAATTAATATTAACATTTGGGTGAGATTGTTGTTTAATCCTCAAGGAGAAAAATTTTGTTCGTGTTGTTTCTTGAGGACATGGACTACTTAAAGGATGGCCAAGGAGTTACTCATTTTGTCTGTGTCAGCTCAAGAAATGGAGAATTCTGAGAAGCTCGGTGGCTGAACATGACACTATGTCACTCTGTTTTAGCTTCTGTGTTTTGCTAATATTTTGGAGAACACTGAGGCCTGCAAAGATTGAGGTGGTGAAGAAGGTTCTCTCTCTATTTACTTTGGGCCATGTATTTGTGAGAAGGTGAATGGCATGAATTCCCTATCCCAGGTGGTGCAGTCTGGTGCTTCCTTGCTTTGAGTATTTGTTTTAGGAGGGAGTTGAATGCAGAGATCTACTGGACATCCCATACCATTAGTAAAATTTTAAGAGATTAGAATTCCCTAAGAGAAACAGTGTCAGAACCTGTCTCTGGTTGTTCTATGTGCATTTAGAATGTTTATTAGCTACCCATAAATACAGAACTCTGTTCATATAAGCAGAATCATCCAAATTTAAAATACATTGTTATAAAATGGCAAATGAAAGTAGAAATGGAAAAAATAAGAAGTTGGTAGCAAGCAATACTAATTGATACAAGAAAAAACTCAAAGTATATGAAAAATTATATGGTCAGTGGGAGATCAGGACTTACTCATTAAGAAACAGAATCCTAGCAATAGTTTAGTGAGTAGGACATGAAGGTGACAAAATTACCAAAGATTATACAGGAACGCTATTAAATATATGCAAAGTTATTTAATATGTATTTCTGCTCTACGTGGAAAAATTATACTTAGTTTTTCATGTTGATGAATTCCTTTGTGTTCTATTAGTAGCTAATAAGGATGTTTAGCAGAAAGTGTTTTATATCTTTGTAACTCATAACAACAGGATAGTAAAAAGACTATCCCAAGAGCTCCAGAGTATTACTTCTACTTTTAGGATAAAATTTATATCACTGAGCAAATCTCAGAGGACTAGGGAAAACCTGCTCTTTGTAGGCCATGATGATTATTAACACTTGAACAATTGATGGAGGGGTGTGATGAGTTTTCCATCAACTGAAATCTTGAAACAAAGATTTGGTCTTTTACTTAAATATGTGTTCTTTTTCAAAGATATTATGGGCTAGCTTCATGAGGAAATTATCAAGTGAGATAATGTGTGTTCTGTTCAGGGTGTCACACTGGGGATCTTCACTGATCCTTCTGATCTTTAAATCTGGAATAAAATAAGT
Organism: Pomatostomus ruficeps; assembly: GCA_013400735.1. NCBI lineage: Eukaryota > Metazoa > Chordata > Aves > Passeriformes > Timaliidae > Pomatostomus > Pomatostomus ruficeps. The sequence continues at coordinate 29,961 of VYZT01060108.1, read as the reverse complement.
CTGGAAACCTTATCTGTCTCGACACTGAAGTTTCAGACTTCAGACTGAAGTTTCTAGAAGGTCTAAGTTAAATATTGCTGTGGTTATTATGATAGGGTCTCAGAGTTCATATTTCTTCACCTAGTTGTCTCATAGTCTCCCAGTCTGTATTGAGTCTCAGTTGCATTCTGGGATCAAGTCCTAAGGCTTCATATATACATTAAGGCAGAGACTGTGTTTGTGGTGTGTCTTGGACAGTACATACTAATCATGCCACCAGTGCTTGGGTAATTGTGATAAAGTTGCAAAATGTAATTGAACTGTTATTAAAATGCATACAGCTGTCACCAGAGCAGGTAGTTTATGAGTTTCTGTCTGCCTTGTACGACAGAGTACAAGAATTATGTTTTTATTAGTTGCACTGCACTCTGAAAATTATTTCCCTTCATTAATTTTCCATTATAGCTATGATCAATGGAATCACTTTTAGTTAAGAGTGGGACTTATTTAAACCCAACATCCAAATTCCAAATTAGCTCATTCACAGACAAGCCACACCTGCTCTTTGTGCTTACACCAGTCTGCTACTGTACTGTCTGTGGAACAGATGACTCCTGTGTCTAGGCTGAGAGGAGAACGGTGTATCCTGGAAAATGAGGAGTGGAACTAAAAATGAAGGAGTTAGTGCCACTGAAACTCAAAACATCCTCAGATCCCATCTCACCTCTTGTGGGAAGTTAGACATGCACAGGGAACTACTCATGTGGTCCCACTGGGCGCCTGAATCAGCTACAGAAGCAGCCAGCTTCTACTGCTGGTACTGTGGTGGTGTAGAGGAAGGTTCCAGCCAGCCCTGGAGGCTGCACAATGGCACCTGAGTGAGGAAGTCGTGCTGGATCAAACCAACTCCATGCAGAGCCAGTGAGAGGGACAACTGCACAAGTTAACTAGTTTACACTGATTCAGTAAACCAATTTGAGCTGATGAGGGCTTGTCTAGAAATTTTGGGGTGGCTAGTTTGGATAGGGCACTCCCACTTTAATCCCCATGTCATCCAACTCTGCTAAGAACAAGTGAAACGTTTGGCGATTCTGACATGCTATCTACTTAGACAATGGAATGTACAGTTAATAGATGAGAAAATTGAAGAGATGTGCAATTGGAAAGAAACGTAGCTGAAGATAGTAGCTAAAGATACTCTTTCAGCCCAGCATACCAAGGATTCAGTCCATCTATGTGTTCCTTTTCTATTAACAACCAGAACTTTTAAAAGTAATTTTGAAATGTCTTTCTCAGCCCCTAAAATGCTTATTTTACAAAAAAGTCAAGTTTTTCTTGTAGAAGGTTTAAATACTATATCTTCAAATCTTTTTATATATATCTACTGCTTTTGACTTGGGATTGAGTGTATTTTCTTGACCATAGCTGCTATGGGGCTGTGTTGTGGATTTACTGGAAACAGTGCTGGTGATACAGGGATGTTTTATCTCTCCCTGAGCAGTGCTCACACGGTGTCAACCCATTTTCTGCTCCACACTGTGTCCCACCAGCAAGGAGGCTGGGAGGGAACAAGGAGTTGGGAGGAGACACAGCAGAGACAGTTGAGTCCAAGTGATCACAGGGATATTCCATCCTACATGTATGGAATATCCCTACATATCAAGCTCAGCAGATAAAGGCAGAGAAAGAAGGAGGAAGGAAGGGACATTTGGAATGATGGCATTTTTCTTCCCAACTCACCATTATGCATTTTGGAGCCCTGCTGTCCAAGGGGTGGCTGAACACCTGCCTGCCCATGGGAAGTGGTCAAGTAATCCCTTTTGCTTTGCTTGTGCATGCAGCTTTTGCCTTCTCTATTAAACTGTCTCTATCACAATCCATGAGTTCACTCACTTTTACTCCTCCTATTCCCTCATCCCTCACTGTGGGGGAGTGAATGGGTGGCTGGATGGGGCACAGTTGCCACCTGGGGTTAAAACCATGATAGATAGATAGATAGAGAGAGAGAGAGAGAGAGAGAGAGAGAGAGAGAGAGAGAGGGCATATAATCTGAACCACATAGAGTGCGTTTCCTGCTCCCCATCCTTGCCTGAGACACCTCTGGTGGGCTTCCTTGCGCTCTGTGTGTCAAGGCCTACCTTGGTTCTACAGTTTTCTGTCTCCTCTTCATGCACAGATTTGCCTGCTGCTGCTTCTGTGCCATGTGACAGAGCTCAGCAGTGGCATGCTTCATCACCGTTGCTCACTGGGGCAGGGTCAGCCTGAGCACAGCAGTAGACAGTCTGAGCTTTCTGGACCTGAGCTGCACACAGGGACTGTACTTCTGGCTCCAGAGTTAGCACAGGTAGGACCAGCTCTGGTATCTCCAGCGTAGTGTACAGGTGTAACTCTTTAGACTTAACTCCTGTGTTCGCAGTGCAGGGCTATTGAGATGCTGTCCTCTGGGTGAGAGGGGCCAGCCACTGTCTCTGGGAGTCATCAAGACAGAGGTCTGCATCTCTTTCAAGTAGCAGAAAGTGTACCTAATATTTTCAGAAATATGTCCACTCACTTTAAAAGCCAATCTTGTAATGTTACTCAGATTAAAAAGGACATTTTGATACCTGGCTATGAAGTAAGGAAGGAATGTGAGACCTTCCCCTCTGGGTGGGAATGTTGCCACCATGATGCCCCAGAGATTTCCTTTTCTCTTTTCCAGTGCTGCAGCTGAGTGGTTATTGTGTGACTGGTGGTTATCATGTCAGCCTTGGTCCACTGTATTGAACCACTGTACAGAGTCCAATACCACTAGTATTGGACTCTGTAGAGAGATCTCAAATGCCCTGGATGCAGCAGAAACTATAAAAAGGCAGCAAGCCAAAGAGAGGCATTTTTGGGCTTTCTGCCCACAAGGTTCTTACGGAATTGTTATTTTTTTTACCTTGCTTTTGGAGACTGGTGCCTTATTGATATGTTATCTTGTCTATGAAAGCATTGTTCACAGTGCTTAGATTCATGCATGAAATCATCTTTATCCATTTGGAGGAGCAGTTTGATCAATTACAAAGATAATCCCTCACTGATGAGAACTGAGAAGGCTTGGTAACACTTTGTCTGCAAGGCTTGCACAGGTTTATCACTTATTCTGGGCCAGAATTTTATAGACAGCCAATTTCACGGTTCCTAATTTAACCACATCAGCATGTCTTAAACCTGTCTTAAGCTGTAGCTGTTCTGAAATCCTTAGCTGTTGATAAATATCTCAGTCTGTTGCCCATGAGCAATATTAGCACCTTTCTATGTGACATTCACATTCAGTCAGATTATAAAAGTAAAACATAATATAAAATACGTGAGAACACCTCTTTCCAGATTATTCAGAGACACTCTGCCAAGTACTTCGAGGTTTTTCTGGTAAATACATAAAAATCATCCATCCAAGATCTTTTGAAACACTGCCACTTAAAAAAAAGGAGAGAAACATTTTCCTCTGTTCTCTTCTTCCTGCTAAAATGCAGTAAGTCAGTGGCACGTCCATACTCCAGTGTGGTCCCTGTTACATGAGCATTCAGGTGCCAGGTCAGGGGAAGTTCCCATTCACCAAGGAGCATGGATGTAGGCTTTTGTAAAGATCTGTCTGCAAGAGAAGGTAAAGTTTGGCTGGGTACATCCCTGCCATGTCTGGGTCAAGGTGTTCCAGTGATTTCTGACTGATGGTGTTGTGAGCAAGTACAGACCTGGGCACAGAGTGATGCAGAGAGACCTCCAATACAGAGCAGTCAGGTGCCGCATTCTCCATCCAGTTTTGTGAGGCAGGCCTGTGTACATAAGCAGGCCTGTGTGTAACCATGGTATTAACATATATAGAACAGATGATACGATTTTGGCTGGATGGTCTAATTCCTCGCCAAGTTTCCAGTTTAATCATGATCTAATTTGAAATAATTAAATCACTTATGTTTTTTTTAGAACAGCTTTTTCATCTGTAGGGCTATGAATATCATCACTGCAATCATAGCTAGAATAGTTTTTATAATAAGCTGTAGGTTTAAGTGTTAAAGTTTATGAAACTCTCTGTAAACAAAAATCACCAAAACAGATTTCTAACCTGTGATCCTGAACTCTATCCCAACAGCTGTGCCATAGGGTGATGTACAAACCATGGGTTTAAGGTTGTGCAGCTTTTATAAAGCTGGCCTGTAAAGTTTAAATCCAGAACTGTATCTAGAATTCAATTTCTCAAATCCATGTTACATCTTCTACCGGATTGCTGTCTAATGAAGCTCCTAGATCTGATTTGCTAACGGGATCTTAAACCAATGCGCAAATTGAACACAGGCAATATGAGGGGAAAGTGTGGGGTTGAGTGGAAATGTAGGGACATATGTTTTATATTTGGTTTAGTTTGTTAGAAAGCATTACACTCTTGAATTCTGGTATATTAAAAACATAATTGCATGTGATGGAAATTTACAATTCAGACGTTATTATGCCTTTCTTGTACAAATTTCTTGTGAGTTTTAGCACAATTAGTAAGTAAAATACAAGAATTGTACTACCCATTTTTCTAAAATCAATTGCTTAAAAAATATCTTGAAGTCTCAACAACAGTAATGTAAATCTTTCTCATAAATAGACATATGCAGACATACAAGCTTAGGATTTTCATTTGAAACTAAAGGAACTCTCTAGCTTCAGCTAGTGAGAGCCCAGGTTTTGTTCATCATATTTTTCTTGTATTCTTAAAATTGTATTTGTATTCAGTTTATTTGAATATGTTTTTGATTTGTCCAAACAACAGATGGCTGTGATAAAGACTCTGTATTTAACTTGGCACTTTCCATTCCACATTCCTTTACTATTCATAGCACGCCAGTCATACTCGTCTCCAGTACACATAAAAGGAGGCAGTTCAACTTGCAGATGCAGTTCCCCTCAAATGTGCGAGTATTTACAAACCCACAGCATTGTTTCTTTTTAATTTTGAGAAGACCAGATACTAGATATAGAAGGTGGATATTTTTCCATCTCCACCACTTTCGTGAAATGTGAGACACTGAAACAGAAACTAAAGCTGTGTCTGCAGTCAGGAACGTCTGTATTTAAAATTAGATTCATGTAGAGCCTGGGTTCCTATGGGGAGAGGGGGATTTTACATTGGCAGAAAAATTTGCTCTTAAAGACAGAGTTGTGTGATGTCAGCCTAAATTGTCAAGCAACATGGACAATTAAATACTCATCTGATTAAATAACAAGACTACCTAAAATGTATAAGAAAAAAGGCATTTGTGCCAGAGCTATGTCTTTTATTGCTGAGGTTTCACAAAGAAGAATTTAATTCTTATGAGCATTTGTAAGCAAAAAATTTTTCTTCCGTTGTTCTGTTAAAAAACCCCAATTTTCTAAAATGTCTTTAAAGGTTTTCTTTCAAATTACTTTGACAGAAAGTATTATTTCTATTTACTGTGTTTTCAAGCAGATAAGGTCAGTGATTATTCTTTTTTCTTATTGTTTCAAACATGCAACACACTTCTAAAAAGTAATCTCTTGAGGTTTTTTTGGCATAGAAGCTTGAACTGTGGAAATAGGGATTTTTCTCTTGATGGTATCTTTCAGTTCATGTGCTTTTCCAGAGAGAAAAATTTAATCTCAAAAATTAGAACACAGATTTTTTGGTACATATTAAATTTCCATAAGATTCATACTTGTCTATTCCTTCTTTAGTGTTTATAACTATGTATGACAAATGCTTATTCCTTAGAAATACAACTCCTGCTACTTAACTCAAAAATGTGCTCTATTTTCAATATGTTATCAAATAGATTTTTTTTCTCCTGCTGAGACTAGCCCAAGTTTGCTACTGTTCAAACAGCCTGGGTTTTCAACCTATGTGTAGCTGGAGGCAAATAGTCTAACATTTCACATCAAACAATAAACTAAGCATACAGAAAAATATATACAAAGAATTTCCTTTACTGTAATAAATACAGCTACATGCTTACTACACCCTACAGCATTGCATGACTGAAATTATTTTGTTACGTTAAGAATGATTTTATCTCACCGATAACTATAGATAGGGTTCTAATTCTTTCCCAGTGAGTTCTTCATTTCAACAACCAAAATGCCATCATGGCAGAAAAGTGCAGACAAGTCTTTGTTCTCCACTCTATCAGGTAATTTGTATTGTCTGGTGAAGCTTCTGGATATGAAACCGTGTTCGTCCATCCTGGGTCCGTGCTGAGCTTTAATCAGGAGCCAGCCTTCGAAAGTCTGGATAATGATATCTTCGGGGCGGAACTGCACAACGTCCAGCAAGACCCGAAAGTGTGTGCTTTCCTCCTCCTGGCTGCTCGTCCCGGCCTCAGCCGTGCTTTCTGTGGCGCACCTTTGGTTGCTCGGTGCAGCAGTAGCAGGGCCTGGCAAAGCATATAAAAGGTGATTCAGTTTGTGTGCTTCCAGCTCCTCGTCAACAAACTGCTCCTGGTAGCGTACAGGAGTTTCCACCCAGTGTTTTATGACGGCTTCTGCCATTGCCGAGGCAGAAAGATCAGCTGCTGCTCCTGCTGTGTCGGGAAGCCGCGGAATCAGAGCAAGCCCTTTCCAGCCGTATGTCCTACCCACAGACCAGTCTATCAGTTGATGTCGCCTTTCACTTTTAGAACAGGCAGAGCTTAACATTTAATACAGAGTCCTGTGCTCCAGTGCTGTGAGACTTGTTTCATCTTTTATCCACTAACAATAGAGCACTATTTATAGTGCTGCGGTCTTGAGTGGCTTCAACACATGCATGGCTTTCATGCAGGAGCAGTAAAAGCAAACTTTAAATACACTTCTTTTTGCAATATTGTGCTGTTTATAATTATGAATAATGATTACACAAATAATGTGAAAGATTTTTTATTTAAATGGAAATCCAATACTTTTGTTTGTCCAAGGGATACATGGCAATAAGTACAAACTCTGTATTTCTTCTAATTGAATGTGGAGCTAGTGAGGGAAGAGATGTATTTACCTTGGCAGCAGGAATGGTGCAGATTTCAGGTTAGCTAAACTGTAAAGTTAGCATGTGCATTGGACATTTTTGCAGAAGTTGTGCATAGGTGAAATTTGGGCATGGTTAATCATGTTACTGGTGGGAGGAGGGAACAATCTCTGCCCAAAAAGGGGGAGCCTGAAGTGCTGAATCTGCAATCTTAGTGACCTACAAATATAGCAGAGAAGTTTCCAGCATGTCAGGGAGTTAGACACAAGAGAGAACTACAGTGGAAGCTCATATTTCAGAGCTTCCAGAAGAGGGTAGAGTTATTTTCCCCCAGCAGAATAGTAAAGACAATTCTAAATCCTTAATGCTATCATGTTGTCCCAGTAATCTTATGTTGCTTAACAGCTTGAACCTATGATCTCATCTACTGCATGTGTCTGCAAAGCAGGACTGATAACCTCTAAGGCTCTCTGAGGTATAATTATGGAATCACAAAATGTTTGGGAATGGAAGTGACCTCTGGAGATCATCTAGACCAACCCTCCTGCTAAATCAGATTGACTTAGAACAGGTTGCACAGGATCACATCCAGGTGGGTTTTGAATATCTCTAGAGAAGGAGCTTCTGCAACCTCTTACTTGTAATCTTCTTGCTACTCCATGATTGCAAGGCAGATAATGCCTACAAAGGTCAATAATTTGTTTAACAAGAGCTAAGAGAAAAGTATGATAAAGAGGGAAAATAATTTCTAAATTTTTGTATGTTTACTGGAAAATTGCTCTAGCTGAGCTTGGTAATATAAACCAGAATGTGTTATGGCAACTGATGGTGAAGATTTTTTATTTGATTTGTTAGTACAATAATAGTTGCCCTAATGATAGAAATAATCAAAGATACTTTTATTCCTTCTTGTTTGGCTTTTGTTGTTCAGAGATCTGTATCTCTCTTGTCCTTACATGTTCCATTACCATAGTTAATACAGGATCTTTGGTTGTGAATGGGTTAATGAAGGAAGAGGCAATTAAACTTTGGTACTTATCAGATATTGACTTCTTTATCGCATTAATAGCATGGCAGCATTACCAGATGTATATGTAATAAAAGCTCTATGGCTGCCATTTTATTTTAAACTTAGAAAGGCTGCATTGGAAGGTAAGGAAATTTTCAGAAGTTCAAGATAACTTACATTAATGGCCAACCATTTAATTGAGTATTCTGAGAGAGTAGTATTGTGAGTAAGGAGAGTTAGGCTCTTTGTTTAACTATTAGCTCTTCTCCTGTTCAACTGTCCTCCAGAAATAATTTAAAAATGCAATTCTGAATGTATGACTGACTAAAATAGTGATAAAACCAACCTGGAGCATTGCCCATTATCTGTTCAGCAGCTGTTTTCTCTTTTGCTAGCAAATTATTCCCTTCATGAGGAAACTTTAAACCTGACGTGAAGCAGTATGCCTGGCTGGTTGTGATATTATGCTTATACAGATTGATGAAAGCTATTGCTGTCCCTAATTAATTCTGTGATGATAGCCTGACTTACTTGACTTCAATTTTGCACTTCTTTAATGAATGTACTGTGCAGGAGTATCACCTTTTCTTCTTCTCTCTCTCTCTCTCTCTCTCTCTCTTTTAAATTTTTAAAATTTTAATTATTCCCATCATCTCTGGAAAAAGGTAGACTTGCCCACAGTTACACTTCAAATGAAAACAGAAATCGCCATCTCAGTGCAAGTCACTGTGGGACAGCTGTATCTATTCCCAGAAACAGCTGTGTTAGTCTTTCAAATGTCTATGTTAAGCATACTTAGAACTGTCTGGTTTAATTAGCATGAAAGATGCTTTGAATACCCTTTAAACTGGTGTTGTATGCAAAGTGCTGCACAAGTTTATAGGATCCCTTTTTACCCTGTAGGACAAGAAATCAGAAAGATTTTGATAATGAAGCCATGTAGCCTCTTTCTGCTTTACCATCCTGTCTTCTCCTCTGTTTCAGTCCCTTCTTCTCTCAGTTTGCCACCTGTGGGCTCATGAATTAGCACCATGCTTCTTATCTCCTTGTTACTGACATGGGGAATATGCCAAGTGGAACCAACAAACACCCTTGATATGTTTTTCGGCTTTCAAATTTAAACGTGGGTGCAGTGCTGCAATATTGAGGCACTTCTGATGCTTATGGTGTTGTACTCTTCAAACACCTATAGCAGGATTCTGTCCAGCAATACGTTTTAATGATAATTGATTACCGTGGTCTTTTTAAACCTTCAGCGCTGATCCGACAGGAAGAAGATCGATGTCCTAAATCACCCGCTCGGTGCCTCAGATTTTGTCTCCCGGTTTTACCGTGCCTGCGAAGGCCTCTGTCCGTGCTGCCCAGCGGCTCGGAGCCCGCCGATGCTCTGGGAGAGCACAGCAGAGCTGTTCTTCGGCAGCAGCAGCCGGGCAGCTCGGCAGCCCACGCCGTCCCAGCGAGGGTCCCAGCCCCGCCGGTGGTCCTGGGCTCAGCGTGTGCCGCGGGTTTCCCCGGACAGCGCGGGATGCGCGGGGAGCAGCGACATCTCCTGGCCAGGCGGGGCGGAGCGGAGGGACAGCGCTGGCACGGGCACCGCCACCCGCCGGCAGCGCTCCTCTGGGCGGGGAACGCGGGCTTCAGTTCACAGCGGGCTGCTTTCTCGCTGATGTAAGCTCCTTTCTCGGTGTTTTGGCGCGGGGGGGGGGGGGGGGGCGGGGAAAA
>VYZT01060107.1:13135-24460 GCA_013400735.1 Pomatostomus ruficeps | reverse complement strand
CCCATTCCCAGCCAGGCGGGGATGCTCACAGGTGCCTGCCCGGTTCGAAGCCCAGGTGAGCCCCGTCCCGAGGAGCTCGGGGCTGGCTGGAATCCTCGCAGCATCGCTGCGGCTTTGGCCTCTTCCTTCATCTCAGGCTCTCTGTTCTTGGAGACGTTTCGTTTGTGCCCTTCCCCTTGAGGGGTCAAGTGCTTCCACGGGGAGCTCAGCCTGTAGTTTTCCACGGATCCAGGCTGCTCCAGGCATGAGTGAATGCGTACAGCCGAGCAGGCAAAACCACAAGTAAATCAGCCTGGGGTTTTTTCCCATTTTTAATAACAGTTTACTCTTCTGTAAGTGCATGTAAAGCACATGCCCTGTTCTCCCGGCCAAGGAGCTTGACAGCTTGTCAGCAAGAACTACCATAGGTCTGGAGTGACTGATTTATTCAACTCAAAGCACACGTGCCAAGACCTGGCAACAGTGGCAACAGCCTCCTCCTTTTTTTTTTTTTTTTTTTTTTTTTTTATTGCAACGACTTGGCAACCCTCCCTCCTCTCCTTCATCCAAACTTTTGCCTTTTATAGTCTTTGAATAACACCTTTTTTTTTAAATACATGTAGCAGTTTCCCTCCCTTCTCTTGCAGCCGTTTGCTCTCCTTATCTGAGTTGGCCGTGGGACAGGAGATGTTGGCTCCAGCCCAAGCAGCTCCTGGCTGAGTAGGCACAGCCACGAACCAGACTGCACACGGGTTGGTGTTTTTGTGCTCGGGGTGGGAGTGTCAGGGGTGTCACCCTTCCTCACCTGCTCTGCTGTCCCCAGGCTCACGTGTTGGACCTGCTGGGCTAAAATTCACCTTCCTGCACAGAAAGATGCATCATCCCTGAGCTCACACTGCTGCAATCAAGGGTTTATCAGCATTTTTCTTGTGTTTTCAGTGGGGAACGGTGGGACACTCATTTAAGGCATCACAAATTCCTGTGTGTCCACGCAGGAATCCTTGCACTCATCCACACACACACATAATCCACCTTCCCTAATCCAACGGCCTCCAACAGAGACCCAGACTGGATTATCTGAGGGTTTTGGCTTCGCTGTGTCTCCCAGGCCCGTGCTCAGGTAGGGCTCGCACGCAGCTGTGCAGCCACGCGCCGCCGCAGACACCAGGCACAGACAGGCTCTCGCACATGAGCTTATAGATTTATGATTTGTTGTGAGAGTGGAAAACAGCTGCTGCGGGCTAATCAAATACAGCAGAAGATTTAATGCAAAATATTGAAAAACACTGTCTGGTAGGAGGGCGAAGCTCTGAGAAACATGCTGGTCTCGTGGCGCCGGGCCAGCGCAAGAAGATTTGCACCTGGCCACGATAAACGTCAGCAGCGGGGCTGGAGGAGGCAGCTTCACCCTCCCAGGCTGCCAGACACTCAGGCTAAAAGTCATGTTGGGTTTGGCCCTGGGAAGCTCCTCAGTCTGGGCTGCAGGCAGAGCTCAGCGAGGAGCAGCAGGCAGGAGGAGCAGCCCGGGGCTCGCAGGTCCTTGGCAGAGCCGGCTGCTCTCCTGCTCCTGCTCCTCCTGCCCATCCCTGCGGACACGTGGAAAGCCTGTTCCTCCTTCAGGGCTGTCAGTCCAGCACCTTTCACCAGCTCTGCAGAGGCTTGGCAATAACGAACTGCAAATGGAAGGGTTTCGTCTCAGGTTTCTGCCGACTGACGACACAGGCAATTTATGATGCCATAAGAAGCTCAGGCCGGGATTATTTCTGTGTAACACCCAGAGCTGCTGCTTGGCAGCTCCGTGGCTCTGTTGGAAGGGACAGGACTGGATTAATACCTCGTGGATTTCAGCTGTAAACTTCCCTGGGTTTGGAGTTGGAGGGCTCGGCTTAGCTGAGCACAGCCTAAAGCTGTGGCAGCTTGCAGCATCCTCATCTCCCTTTCCCGGTGCTGGGGGTGGGATTTGTCAGCACCTGGCAGAGGTGACCTCACTCATCCAGCTCCAAAAGCCAGACAGTGAAAGGCTGGGCTGTGAAAACAGACAGGATCTGTCTTCAAAGTGTCCTTCCCACCGAGCCTTTTGGCAGCCCCAGACTGCCCGAACAAAGCCACCTGCTCCTGCTTCCCCGGCTGCTCAGCACAGACACCCTGATCAGGGCACGCAGAGGTGGCTGCAGCACAGGTGTTCTTTGTTCCTGTCCATTCCTGGTCTGCAGCAGGAGACGAGAGGCTTCTGCTGCAGCAGTGGCTGCAAAAAGAGGTTGTTCTTGGATGGTTGTGGGTTGAGTCCCTGGCTTTACCTGCAAACGGAGTCACCTTTCTCGCTGGGAACTCCACGGGCTGAACCAGCCAGGCAGCTCTGCTGCACACCCGGGAAGGGTTTTCTAAGGAGGAGAAACATGGGGCAGCTGGGCTGAGCTGGCTGATTTGCAGTGCCTGTGTGCACAGTCCTCTCCCGTGCCTCACTCCCAGTCAGTCCTGGCCTTTCCTCCCCTCGTGTGCCATGAATTCCTCCCTGTCGCGCGTGTGCTCTGAGATCCCCAGGTGGACAGGGCTGCTCCTCTCCTCTCCTCTCCCTCACGGCTCTGCCCCGCCAGGGAGCCCCGATTCCCGCTCTCCGGGGGCAGACAGCCCTGGGTGGCATCAGGGACGCGCTGAATTGTGCCACCCGGGGATATGAGAAGCATCTGTTCCTTCCAGATGTTCAGCCTGCTCATTGTTTGTGAGATGTGAGCACGGGAACCCTGTGCAGCTCTGGGAGACACTCACTGTTCTCAGATGTCTGCGAGAGCCCGTGGGGCGGGGGGAGAATTGTCTCTGTGTGACGCCAGCGAGGAACGGAGACTGAGGCTTCGTGCTCGGTGGAAAATACTTGAAAGGCCTTTGAGCTCTGGCTGATCTCCATTGTCCGTGTGTTTCCCAGCAGCAGGACGAGTGAGGAAGAGTCAAAGGCAGAGAGCAGAGCTGAGGAGCAGAGCTGGACATCCCTCCCGTGCTCAGGCGAGCTTGGCAGGATCCGTTGTGGCGAGGGGAGCTGGATGCAGCAGAATCCAGGCTTAAACCTGGCTCAGATCTTCGGCCCAGCAGAGCCTCCTTAGACCTGCAGGAGCTTTGTAAGGAGCTGAAAGTGTTTCAGCCTGGCTGGACCAGCCCCAGGGGCAGCTGCTGGACCCGGCTGTGGAACAGGGGCCTTGCCCACGTCTGAGGCCTCTTTGCCCACGGGCGTTTTGTGCCTTTGGTTTCTCTGCAGAGTTATTTTCTTCTTTCCCAGCAGATCAGCTTTGAGAGTGACACACGCACTGCAGGCTTTGACTCATTAGCACAGGAAAGCTGAGGCACAAAGCTGCAGAACAGCACGAGCCGAGGTGCCAGGGGGTGTTCAGCAGAGCCGGGTGTTGTGCCCGAATTCCAGGTTAAACCCTGGATCCCCTCTCCCAGCACTCGTGTGCTGTGCCTGAATTCCAGGTTAAACCCTGGATCCCCCCTCTCCCAGCACTCGGGTGTTGGGCCTGAATTCCAGGTTAAACCCTGGATCCCCCCTGTCCCAGCACTCGGGTGTTGGGCCTGAATTCCAGGTTAAACCCTGGATCCCCTCTCCCAGCACTCAGTTGTGCCTGAATTCCAGGTTAAACCCTGGATCCCCTCTCCCAGCACTCGGGTGTTGTACCTCAGTTCCAGGTTAAACCCTGGATCCCCTCTCCCAGCACTCGGGTGTTGTACCTGAATTCCAGGTTAAACCCTGGATCCCCCTCCCTGTCCCAGCACTCGGGTGTTGTGCCTGAATTCCAGGTTAAACCTTGGATTCCCCCCTCTCCCAGCACTCTGCATTTCAGCCGTTTGCGGTGCCTTTGGTCTGGGTTACTGTCTGAGCTGACAGGTGGGTTTGACCTACGGGTCCCCACCTGGGTTTCATTTCTGATGGAGACATTTCCAAACCAGACGGGAGCTGAGGAACAGAGGGAATGTGGCTCCAAATTTTTCTGGATGGGTTCAACCAGGTACAGACCAGAGCAAGGCCAGAGCAGAAATCTGACACTGATTAGAGCAGGGCCAGGAAGAACTCTCCCTTCGGGATATCTTCCCACTTCTACTGCCCACTGAAGGAAAACTCCATGCAGCCCCCAAACTTTCCTAGTCAGCACTTGTTCCCTTTCCTCTGCACCGGCAGAAAAGCTTTGTTCAAGAGAATCATTTTCAAGATTTTGAATGTTTTGTTCCTGCCAGTGAGTCAATGATTTTTCCAGCGCCTCCCCCACGGTAAGTGAGTGCAGGCTGAGTGTGGTCCGGAGGAAAATGTGAGTTACACGTGTCCTGGCCACATGCAGCTCCGGTACCAATGATAACCAGATGGAGGCTTCAGATCCCGGCGAGGAGCGGGGTCAGAGGAGCCAGGGCAGGGCAGACACAGCCCAGCCTTGCCTGTGCCCAGCAAACACCTTCCCAGCCGGGCTGCAGTGCCTGGGTTGTGGCTCAGCATCACCAAAGCTGAGGAGGACGGGCTGGAGCACAGGAACCCCCACATCACAAACTCTCAACTCTGAGCCCAAACTCTGATTGCATCTCCAGCACTTTGCTGGGAGAGGGAATGTGCTGCTCATCTCCACTGCTCTTCACGGGAGCACATTTCCTGCTCTGGGAGAGGAAATTAGAGGGGCTGGGCAAGGTCAGAGACAGGCCCTAGGCTGATTTCAGGGTTTGGGGGCAAACCAAACACGGCTGGTACCTGATCCCTTCAGAATCTTCCTCCTTTGGGATGCAAATGCTGCACCCGTCTGTGGCTGGAACAGCCCCCCAGCTGCTCGGCAGGTTCGAGGAGTGTCACAGCAGCAGCTCTGTCCCCAAAGCAGTGCAGAGCCACGGCGTGCAGCAGCCCCGGGTGCCTGTGGTACCCTCTGCCCTTGCACGGTGCTGCCTGGACACAAAAAGTGCCTGCAGAGCTCTCAGCTCCCCTGAAGTTATCACCACCATCACCATCATCATCACCATCATCATCACCATCACTATCATCATCATCATCATCATCACCATCGTCACCATCATCATCCCCATTTCCTGCAGAGCAACAGCAAAGCCGAAGCCCAGCTGTCCCAAGGATGATATTCCTGTGACAACCTCAACACCTGGGCAGGTTGGGCCGTGGCAGGAGCTGCTCTCAGCCTGAGGCTGTGTCGTGGTTCCCCTTCCTCCTCCTGCCCTGGCCTTTGCTCCCACAGGGCTGAGATTTCCCATTCCCAGCAAGCCCCTGCCAGCACCCACATCTCACTTTCCTCTGTTTGCACTTCCTCGTTTTGAGCCACTCAGGGAGGGAACAGGAAGAGATCCAGTGATGATTTTTAGGGTAAAGCCTCAGGTAGGTCACCTCTATTAAAGATAAGTACTCAGCAAACACGAGCTTCACTCAGGCAGCAGTTCACAGGAACTTGGCAGGGGCCTGCCTGCATTTCAGAATCCTTCTCCTCTTTCTAGATGAAAGCCCTGCAGAAGGATTTGTTTTTCAGACAGAAGGCAAGCCAAGTTGGTGATTTCATCCCAAGGCAGGCTGTGTCAAGCTGGTCCTATTCAAACACGCAGGAAATCAGCCCTGGAGCTCGTTCAGAAACGAGGATGGAGAGAGGGGGTAGAGAGAGGGGCCCTGAGGAGGACACGAGCCTGGGTTCTGAAACCCAGCTCAGGACGAGCAGAGAGGGTTCCTGCTGTCAGGAACCCACCCCTCACCCTGGGAAGGATCAGCTGGACAGGTTTCAATCAACATCTCTTCATTTCCAGCTCCTCCAAGCAGCTCTCCCACCTCTGTCCTCTCCGATTGCTGCGAGGGACACGCACGGCACCGCTCTGAGACGGGGTCAGGTGCTGCCACAGAGCTCCCTCATTGCAGTCTCATTTTTTCTGTTTAAAGCCATCATTGCTAATTAAAACAGCTAATGAGGAGAGGAGAGGAGAGGAGAGGAGAGGAGAGGAGAGGAGCTGCTCTGAACATGGGGACAGGGAAAAGGGAGAAGGAAATGGCAAAGAGACTCTGTGAAGACGTTCTTTACAAACTGTCACACTCTCCACTTAAACATTTGTAGAGCAGCCATGGAACACCAGCGATAGAGGGGAGGCAACAGATGGCAAAATTCAGAACATTTGTTCTTGGGTCTGCTTCAAAATCCCTGAGCTCTTTGGACAGTCCATTCCCCAGCAGCAAGGGAAGGACTGTGGAGAAAAAATTGGCATCATTTTAACTTCTGCATTTTTGCAGCTGCCAGCTTGCCTGGTGTTCAGTGAAGCCATCACCCCGGGAACCTCCATCGCCCTGCAGCAGGCCGAGTGCAGCGGGAAACTCATGAGAAAAACCTGCCTGGGATCTCAGTGTGAGTGTGGATAATCCTTCATCCCCAAAGAGCATCTGCAGGGGCTCCTGAGCGAGGGGGGCAGCGTTTGCTGTCACCGCCGGAGAAAGCTCAGAGCTGCCCCTTTGCACTCCCTCCGTCTGCAGGAAAACTCCAAGGGCTCCAGCCCTTCCTTTCGAGCAACTGCTTTCACCAATCCAGATTTTAGTGGTTTGGGGTTTATTTAAATCAAGCACTTTCTGATGGGAATAATACCAGCAAAATGTTCCTAACTTGGCCTGGAAGATGGGAAAAATGCAGACACCGAAAGCCAAGGCAGGCTCTTAAATGTCGCTGCTCATTAGGCACTTTTAACGTTAGTGCCTGCTGCTGGCAGGCGCCCAGGCAGGCTGGGGGATGAGGAAATATTGTTTGAACACATCTGCTCCAAGAGATACTGTCAGACTGGGGGAGCATCTTGTGGTAATTAGGGGAATTAATTTCATTATTTAGTGCAGCAGCATTTTTTCTGATTGGTGTTGTTGGGTTGGTTTTTTTTGGTTGGGGTTTTTTGTTCATCTTTTCTTTTCTTTTCTTTTCTTTTCTTTTCTTTTCTTTTCTCTTTTCTTTCCTTTTCTCTTTCCTTTCCTTTCTTTTTCTTTCCTTTCCTTTCTTTTTCTTTTCTTTCTTTTTCTTTCCTTTCCCTTTCTCTTTTCTTTTCCCCTTTCTTTCCCTTTCCTTCTCCCCTTCCCTTTTCTTTTCCCTTTCTTTTCCCTTTCCCTTTCCTTTTCCCTTTCCTTTCCTTTCCTTTCCTTTCCTTTCCTTTCCTTTCCTTTCCTTTCCTTTCCTTTCCTTTCCTTTCCTTTTCCCTTTCCTTTTCCCTTTCCTTTTCCCTTTCCTTTCCCTTCCATTAAATTTTTATTTCCCGCACAGTTGAACAGCCGAAGCGCTCCCTGGCACTGTTAATCCCCTGTGTTCTCCAGCAGCTCCCTCCCGCTGCAGAGCACCTGGCTGAGGAGCATTTTGGAAGCCGTGGAAGAAAAACTCACAAGCAGAAGTTGTATCCCATTTCGAGGTTCTGGCTGGAAACACGATACAGTCGCAGACCAAAACTGCCTTTCCCCTTTCCTGCCTCTGCTTTATCTTCCCCCTCTCCATTTCCCATCCCCACACGTGCATCTGCTCTGCAGACAGAAGCCCCCACGAGACCCCGGTGCTGTGGTTAAAGCAGATCAGCTGCTCTGACTCTCCTGTCCAAAATCCTCTCCTGAGCTCTCCCTGTCACCGGCTCTGAGTGTTCCACACCGAGTGTGACAGAAAGGGAATCATCCAGATTCTGTCCCAGGCCAGAATTATCTTTTTCCTCTCCTTCTAGTTGCTCTTGACAGAGTCAGGGTGGCACCAGTGTCCCCCAAATCAAAACTCCTCCCTCAGCAGCTTCCATCTCATGAGAAAAACCACTTTACAAAATCCATTAAAGAAAACAGCTTTAAGCCCTTTTTTTTCCCCTGAAAAAGAGGCCTCTAATATTGTTTAATTAAAATCTCATCCTGCAAGGCTCATTGGATGTCAGCTCTGCAATTCGGCGCATTTTGCTTCCGTTCTTCTTCCTTTGTGTGTTTAATTCAGCGCATTTCCAGACAGGTTTGCTGTGTGCTCACACCTTGAACCTCCGTGTTTTGAGCAGCAGTGACAGAGTTTTGTCACCCTCGCTGCTTCACTGGGCACATTTGTGCCCTCAGAATCACCTCAGCAGCTGGAGACTCCTGAGACCCTCCTGGCTCCCCTTACAGCACAGAGTCCTTCTCTGGGCAGGGGGATTGCACAGAGTGCCTTGCACTGAACTCCAGCCAGAAAAGCAGGTCCTCAAGGATAATGAACCCCCCCAAAAAACCCAAAACAAAACAAAACAAAAGCAATAACAAAACCAAAAACAATTAAAAAAATCCCAACAGAAACAAAACAAAAAACAAAAAAAACCCCAAAAAAAACCAAAAAAAAAAAAAAAAAAAACCAAAAAAACCCCAAAAAAAACCAAAAAAAAAAAAAAAAAAAACCCCCCAAAAAAAAAAAAAAAAAAAAAACAAAAAAAACCCCAAAAAAAAAAAAAACCCAAACAAAAAACAAACAAAAAACCCCCAAAAAACAAAAAAAAAGAAACAAAAAAAACCAACAAAAAACCAACCAAAAAAACCAACAAAAAAAAAACAAACCAACAAAAAACCCCACAACCCCTTAGGTAGGCAAATAGAGGTTCACGGGCTGTTTTTGTGACTCCCAGTTTGGCTGCTTAACTGGGAGCAGCTCCGTGGGGTGGTTTTACTCGCACAGAGCAGCTCTCCTGGGTGGGTGTTGATTGGGCTGGGTTTGATCAGGTCGGGCTCGGGCTGGGGCTGGCTCGACCCAAATCTCCCAATCAAACCAAACACAAGTACCTGGCTGAGCTTTAACCCTGCTCCTGGGAGGGGAGAGCTGGCTGAGCTTGCCTTCTGCTCCAGGAGCTGCTCCAGGAGCTGCTCCAGCCCTTGCTGGGAAGGTGAAAACTTCAGGGAAAAGGTGAGGATCTGACACTGGGGAATATAAGGAAAAGGAAAGGATCTGACACTGGGGAATGTGATGGAAAAGGAAAAGATTTTATACTGGGGAATATAAGGAAAAGGAAAGGATCTTAAATTGGGGAATGTGAAGGAAAAGGCCAGGATCTTACACTGGGGAATGTGAAGGAAAAAATGAGGATCTTACACTGGGAAATGTGATGGAAAAGGAGAGGATCTTACAGTGGGGAATATAAGGAAAAGGAAAGGATCTTAAAAGGGGGAATGTGAAGGAAAAAGTGAGGATCCTACAGTGGGGAATGTGATGGAAAAGGAAAGGATCTTAAACTGGGGAATGTGAAGGAAAAGATGAGGATCTGACACTGGGGAATGTGATGGAAAAGATGAGGATCCTACAGTGGGGAATGTGATGGAAAATGTGAGTATCCTGCAGTGGGGAATGTGATGGAAAAGGTGAGGTTCTTACACTGGGGAATGTGAAGGAAAAGGCAGGGATCTCCTTTTGCAGGACATGGATGTTGGAGAGCCTGACAGAAATTCCTCCTTCTCAGATTCAGGAGCCCAAGCTGGGCCCTGTCAGGATGCAGCGTGCTGGAGAACCAGGGTGGGATGTCAGTGGTACAACACAGTGCTCAAACACAACCGCTGCTGAATGGAGGTTGGAGGTAAAACTCTGCAGCGACTGGATTTCTGTCTGATCCCTCTCTGGGGAGTGGAGAGCTTGGGAATGCTGCTGGCAGAGCAGGTGAGAGTACATGTGGTTCAGCTTTTTTTTAAAAAAAACCTCACTTTGAGACAGCAAAGGTCATCCAGAAAAAAAAACCTGAGTTGAAACCAAGCTCTAAGAAACTTGAAAAAGCAATGCAAGGTCTCACCCTACTCCTTATTTTCCATTTTCAGCAGAAGTGGCTGCTACATCCCGTCCCTGAGTGCCCAGGGACCTCGAAGCCTTTTTCTCACCTAAAGCAGCAGCAGAAAACCACAAATGTCTTGAAGAACTGAAGCTGTTACGGGAGCAGCTCTGTTTTGTGTCTGGATGAGCACCGTGAGAGGACAACACGAGCAGAAGGCGCTCGAGGCGCTGGGAAGACGCAGCCTGGAGGCAGCGAAAGGTGGGAGTGAGAACTCGCGTGTGGGTCCCTTCCAAGGCAGAACACTCCGTGATTCCGTGTCAGGTGCCAGGGAGGGGCTGCGAGGCTGAGGGGGCTGCTCAGTTCGCAGCCTTTTGCCTGAAGTATTAACATGCTAACACCGAGGTCTGAACCGTTTAAATTTTATTCCGAACTTTACGTTTAGCTCATAAAATCAGCACTGTGGGTGCCTGGTGGAGATGAAAGCTCCCACCTGATGTGCACGGGGAATGGCAATGATGGTTGAGGTGCACGTTTCAGGATTGTTCCTGCTATAAAGATGAAGCTCTGCCGTGAAATGGAGGATTTCCTGAAGCTCTGGCTGTTTCTCAGCACCCGTGTCCATTCTCGTACGGCTTTTCCATTGGTTTTTGGACACAGAATGCTTGGAGGTGAGTGCCTGGCACCTGTGAGATGGGAGATTGTGACCCAGGAGGATGGATTGGACAGATTTCCTCTGCCTGTGCTGAGCAGAGGAATCGCATTGTGGGTCTCTGGATTATATAACCTGTGCTATATTCCCAGTGTGGCTCTGTAAATCCCGGCCACTCCTCCCCACACAGGTGGAACCAGGTGGGGCCTGAGCCTGCAGGAGCCATTTCTGTTGCGCTATACCAAGGAATGAGTGGTTGCCATGGTTACCTGCCTCCCTTTCCTGGCCTTGCCAAATCTCTTCTCTGGAGCCTTGGGCTTGGAGCGGCGTTCAGCATTTTCCTCCTGCTGAGATCTCATCCAAGCACCTTGAATTCCAGATGCGCTGCTCTGCCGCGCTGGGGTGACGTTTGTGTGCTTGGGCGCCTGGCTCCTTGCTGATCCTTCGGAACAGGAACAAAGGGATTGAAATGGAGTCATCTGGGGTTTATTCAGGGGTGCAGCCCTGTGTGTGCAGGGGCTGTGGGTGTCTGGGTGGCTTCTGGCTTCCCCAGGACAGCCGTGGGCTCAGGGGTTGAGCACAGTCAGTGCCTCCCATGGAAAACTCCCAGCGATCAGCCCAGCTCCATCTTTTCTCTCAGTCTCGTTTTTTCATACCAATAGTGTGGCCTGAACCATGGAGATCAGACTCCACAAACCTTTTGGATTGAATCTGACTTTTTCCCCACCTTTTTTCCTTCTTTGCCAGAAGAGGAAGCTTGAGTGAAGGGCAGCAGGTTAACAAAGGGCCTCTTTGGGGTTTTTTGTGCTGCCTTTGGTTGGCATTGCCTCAGAGAGGTAACTGAGCTCTGAAAAAGGGCTCGTGCGAGTCAGGCTGGAGTCCGGGCAGCAAGGGGAGGGCAGGGATTGCAGCAGGGGAATGCAGGGATTACAGCAAGGAGAGGGCAGGGATTGCAGCAAGGGGAAGGCAGGGATTGCAGC
>VYZT01060107.1:0-12808 GCA_013400735.1 Pomatostomus ruficeps | reverse complement strand
AGGGATTGGAGCAGGGGAGGGCAGGGATTGCAGCAAGGACAGGGCAGGGATTGCAGCGAGGGGAGGGCAGGGATTGCAGCAGGAGGAATGCAGGGATTGCAGCAAGGGGAGAGCAGGGATTGGAGCAGGGGAAGGCAGGGATTGCAGCGAGGGGAGGGCAGGGATTGCAGCAGGGGGGATGCAGGGATTGCAGCAGGGGGGATGCAGGGATTGCACCAAGGGGAGGGCAGGGATTGCAGCAGGGGGAGGGCAGGGATTGCAGCGAGGGGAAGGCAGGGATTGCAGCAAGGGGAATGCAGGGATTGCAGCAAGGAGAGGGCAGGGATTGCAGCAGGGGAAGGGCAGGGATTGCAGCAAGGGGAGAGCAGGGATTGGAGCAGGGGAATGCAGGGATTGCAGCAGGTTGTGCTGCAGGAATTCTTGGAGGAGGAAGGTGAAGACTCTCGAAGAAAATATGAGGTCATTTCCCTTTTAACAGAGTGCATTTCAGAGATGCTTTAACAACTGATCAGTATCTAAATGTGCAGTCCATTGTAGGGCTTGGTGCTGGGTCATTTTATAGACCGACAACTGGAGCCACGTTAACGGGCTGGAATCCCTGAGCTGCAGGGAAGTGACTCTCCCATGGGGAGGGACAACCTGGCTCTTTCGAGATTAGGTCAATTATATTTACCATTTAAGGAAGAGAAATCCAATTAAAATTACAAGAGTGCAAGGAATCCACCACTGCTTGTTCTGTTCAGCTTTTATAGTAACAACCATTCCCAAAAATCCGGGAATGAGGGGCAGGGGAATCTCTGTGCACGGACAGCCAAGCGTTACAACACAGCTCTGGCTGAGCTGCCGACCCCCTCGGAGCCGGGGCTGGAACATCTGGTCCCTCTCCTGGTGAAGGTCAGCCCGAGCAGCCGGGCAGTGGAATCTGGTCCTGAGTGCTGCTGGACTCGTGGGGCTGGACAGCTGCGGCTGGAGCTGGGAGTCCACGTGCTTAAGGTGCTCTTGGGCACAGGGATCGGCCTGTGAGGCCGTGCGGGCAGGGATCCAGGCTGCTCCCTTCCCTCCTGGCTCCTGGGTGGCTGGGATGGCTCCCAGCAGGGTGCTGGGCTTCCCCAGCCCTCCCAGCAGGGTCCTGGTGAGGTGTTCCTGGCACGGCAGGTGAGTGGAAGGAGCTGCTGTGCCCAGGGCAACAATCCCTTCCTGCTCTGGTGGCTCCAGAGCTGGGAATTGGCCAGGACTCACTGCTGTGCCCTGCTCACCTGCTGAAACCCCTTTGGATTCACCAACCTGCCCAGGAACACCTCCATTTATTTGGATTCCCTAACCTGCCCAGGAACACCTCCATTTATTTGGATTCCCTAACCTGCCCAGGAACACATCCATTTATTTGGATTCCCTAACCTGCCCAGGAACACATCCATTTATTTGGATTCCCTAACCTGCCCAGGAACACCTCCATTTATTTGGATTCCCTAACCTGCCCAGGAACACATCCATTTATTTGGATTCACCAACCTGCCCAGGAACACATCCGTTTATTTGGATTCACCAACCTGCCCAGGAACACATCCATTTATCTGCTCCCCTTCACTCTCCTGGAATCCACATCACACTTCTCCAACAGCTGTCTGGGAGCTCATTTGGAGCAGGGGACAGTGAGCAGCTCTGGCTGTCCTGTGAACTGACCTGGGCCCTCTGGAGATGGGGAGGGGATTGGTGCTCTGTGTGTGGTGCCACAGGAGTCTGAAGGCATTACTCTATTAATTAGCATTAATAGGGCAATTATTATATAAATTAATAGACTGATGGTGACACTGAAGCTGTATTTGAGGTTTAACTGGTGTGGTACCGTGTTTGTCCATCCTCAGCGAGCGTGTTCTGTTTCACCGAGCGATGTTTATTCAACACACAATCAGTGTCTGAGCGAATCTCTATTAAAGGCATATGTGGAAACCTTAATTTGAAGCGTTACAGAAGGCAGTGAGATCTTCAATTCATAAAATCCTTTTCAAACACTGTGAGCTCCAGAATCTGGCCAGTGCCAAAGCAAACCGTATCCTGCAAACTCCGTGCCAGATGTCTCATGTGGGGTGTGCTTTAGGTCCAAAGAAAATAAGGTCTGAAGGGAAGAGTTTGGCCACTGGCTCCCTAATCCAGCCTATATAAAGGAATTTCGTTTCCATGCAGGAAATAACCTCTCCTGGATGGATCCTGATCCAAACGTCTTTGCTGAACAATCCTTCTCAGCAGCAGCTATGCCTGTGAGCAGAAACAGGACCTCGTGGGAGGATTGGGAAGAGTCTGAAAAGTTTCGAAGTTTGAGAAAGAAGAGATGATAAAGAGGTCAGAGGTGTCTGTGGGTGTTTCCTGTTCCACTGCCCAGTGCCTGGCCTGATGTTGGACACCAGAGACTCTCCTGATGAGTTCTGGGTGTGATGTGAGATGAAATTCCAGCCAACCTGAGATTCTGGTTTGTAAATTGCTGCTCTGACTTCTTCTGCTCTGGGTGGGGCACTCCAGGATGTTGAGGTTAAAACTCCAACCCTAACACTTCATGCTAAATATAACCCTAACCCTAAAATCCTAACCCTAAACATCAGTCTAACCCTAGCACCAACTCTAACCCTAACTATTACCAAGGTAAACCTGAATGTAACCTAACCCTAAACAAAAAGCTTACCCAAGAGAACCGAAACACTAACACCAACACTAGGAAGCCCTAAAGGCCACAAGCCCTAGCCCTAAAACCAAGCGTAAACCCCAAACATGAACCCTACCCTAAGGAGCACTAACAGCGACCAGCCCTGACCCTGACATTATCCCTACAGCCAAACCCAAAATCTGAACATTAATCCAAATGATAACACTAAACCCAAACCCTGAACCTAACCCTTGCATAACCCGACCTCAAACCCTAATCCTAACCAACCCCATCTCCTAACCCTAAATTAAACCCTAACCCTAACACCCTAACCCAAACTCTAAATATAATCCTTACCTTACCCTAACCATAACCTCCTAATCAGGTTACAGCCAGCAGCAGCTCTCTCAGCTGGCACTTCTGTGAGCTCCGGTGCTGCTGGATGTTTTTGAGTTCATAGCTGAACTCTGTGATAGTGAAAATCATTATTAGCACAAAGGATTTCACGTTGCTGTTTGAGCGTGGTGCAAATAACAGTTTGTGCTTGGAAGGGGAAGGTCCGCGAAGTCTTTCTGTCCTGACAGAGTTTGTTTGAGAGCAGGAACCAACTCGGATCTGCCCTTTGGTGCTTTGGAGATAGGCGAGGAGCACTGGGTTCTTCTGCAAGCCCACAGCGCCCTTGTGTGGTGGATTTATGAGCCCTGAGCATTGCCAGGTGAAGAACAAGAGCTTTCCTGTCCTGGCCCTGCTGGTGTGGGAGCAGTCAGGGTGATGTGGGGGTCCCGCGGTGCGTCCTGGCACTTTGAGACAAAGATCGTGGTGCTGCATGTTCCTGGGAAGGAAGAGGAATCCTCTCATCGCTCCCTGGGCAGTTTATGGGCCGCAAAAGAAAAGTGAATTCCAGCAAGGCCTCTTTCTTCCAGAACCTTTCCTGTAGGAGCAGCTGCTGAACATTCTTAGCTTTGGAACCGGACTCTGTGAGGCTGAGAGTGCCTGAAGGTGCGCAGAGCCGAGCACACAGAGCTGTGTGTGCTGCACTTTGTAAGCTCCAAGGGGAAAGTGAAGGCCAGTGCTTTCTTTTGTTCCAGGATCTCTGGTGTGGGAGCAGTAGACCTGACCCACCATCCTCACAACCTGTGACGCAGAGCGATTTCTTAAATTTATGCTGTTGCAAACCAACATCCCCCACTGAGTGTTCCCACCAATTGCCCCAAAACCTAAAGAGAAGGAAACACCCTGTGAAACACTCAAGAAAGGCCAAGAAGGGGTTTTAATTTTGGCTTTAGCTCTTCTGCTTGGTGGTTCCAAATGAGTGTTTCCTTCTCCTCCTCTCTGCCTGGTGGTAATCCCTGATCTTCTCAAGCCGTCTGCAGAGGTCGTAGCCCTGCCGTGAGGGCCTGCCCCTCTGCCTCTCCCTTGGCATGGCTTGTTCCCGAGCAGCTTTATGTGCTGGAGGACGCTGGCAGCTCCTGCTGGAGGGCCCTGGAGCTGTGACATCCCTGGCAGTGTTGTCATGACCTGGGGGACTCGTTCTCTTCCTCCTCCTCATCCCTGCTGGCTCGCTGCAGTTGGTGGCGTTCATGAACCAGCCGCGGCGTTTGCCGCCCCGCTGCGGGGACCTGCTCCTCTCCCTGTCCCTGTCCCTGTTCCTCTGGCTCTGTGACATCCTGGTCCTGCCAGGCAGAGCCTGGGGTCCTGCAGGACCTGCCCCGCTGCTGGCTTGCCCCTGGCTGAGGAAGGAGCGGGATGATGAAGAAGCCGCCATTTCTGTCGGTTTCAGATCGGAGCACCTGAAGGGAAGAAGAGCGATCTCTGCTTAGGGCATTTCTTGCAGACTCATCTGGGATTCAGTCTTTTTTTGGTTTCTATGACAGAGAGCCAGGGTCACCAATGGCAAATTCAGACCCCTGGGGTCTTCCTGCCAGGTCTGGCCCTGTCACAGCAAGCCCTTGTCTTTATACCCCCTGCAGAATCACAGAATCACAGAATGGGTTGGGTTGGGTTGGAAGGGACCTTAAATCTCTTCTCATCCCACCCCCTGCCATGGGCAGGAACACCTTGCACTATCCCAGGCTGCTCCAAGCCCTGTCCAACCTGGCCTCGGACACTTCCAGGGATCCAGGGGCAGCCACAGCTTCTCTGGGCACGCTGTGCCAGGCCCTCACGTCCCTCACCGGGAGGAGTTTCTTCCTTGTATCTACTCTAAATTTTCCCTCTTTCACTTTGAAATCGTTACCCCTTGTCCTGTCAGGACACTCCCTGATAAAGACCCCCTCCCCATCTTTCCTGGAGGCCCCTTTAAGTCCTTTTCTCTGCATGAGGCAGCTTCGGAGAGCAGACACAGAGCAGCTCACACAGGGCAGCAGCGTGGAGAAGAACTGGTGTGGGAGAGTTCCGAACTGACAGCACTGAGGGATGCAGGAGGAATTGTCGCGGAAACACTGAGGAGGATGAGAAGACAAACAGCAAAGCCAGGGAAGGGAAACACTCTGGCATCAGGCTGGTTATTACCTGGCGTAGAACAGCAGGTAGGCCTGCTGGCCCAGCACCGTGTGGATGCCACAGCTGTCCACGGACACATCGTTCATCTTGTACCACTGCCCGTTGCTGGCCTGCAAGGGAAGGGATCGTCTCTGCAGGGAACTGCAGCGTTCCCACAGACACTGCCAAACCCAGAGCACACGGAAACCAGCCCAACCCAGCTCCGAAGGAGGAGCTCCCCACAGCCCCAGCTGCAGTAACACCGCCAGGAGAGTTTGTCCACCCAGCCCTGCCAGGAGGGAAGCTGCTCTTCACCTTCGTGTAGCAGAAGAAGTGTCCTCCGAGGCAGGTGTGGCCGCTGTGCACCACCACAGCGTACAGGGAGTACAGGAGGGGCTCTCCGGCTGTGTCTGACATGTAGGGCTGCAGATCCAAGAACTCGGGGTACTCCACAAGCTGTGGAGAAACCAAGGTGGCTCAGAAACGATGGAGAAACCAAGGTGGCTGAGAAACGATGGACAAACCAAGGTGGCTCAGAAACGGTGGAGAAACCAAGGTGGCTCAGAAACAATGGAGAAGCCAAGGTGGCTGAGAAACGATGGAGAAACCAAGGTGGCTGAGAAACGATGGAGAAACCAAGGTGGCTCAGAAACAGTAGAGAAACCAAGGTGGCTCAGAAACAGTGGAGAAACCAAGGTGGCTCAGAAATGATGGAGAAACCAAGGTGGCTCAGAAACGATGGAGAGACCAAGGTGGCTCAGAAACAGTGGAGGAACCAAGGTGGCTCAGAAACAGTGGAGAAACCAAGGTGGCTCAGAAATGATGGAGAAACCAAGGTGGCTCAGAAACGATGGAGAGACCAAGGTGGNCTCAGAAATTATGGAGAAGCCAAGGTGGCTCAGAAACGATGGAGAAACCAAGGTGGCTCAGAAATGATGGAGAAACTAAGGTGGCTCAGAAACAATGGAGAGACCAAGGTGGCTCAGAAACAATGGAGAAGCCAAGGTGGCTCAGAAACGATCCTGAGCTACCCCATGGAACAGCCTTCAGCATGTCATGGTTTGGGTGGGAGGAAAATGTTCTCTGCCAGAGCAGAGTCCAGGCCGGTCTTCCCACGGGAAATCTCTGCCCAGAGGGAGCAGGAGAAGCCCGACGTGAGCAGCCTGTGGCAGAGCACGCTGCTGTGGGGAATCTCCTGCCCCGAAGAGGAAGTTGCCCTGGTTACACACCTGGCTGATCTTCCTGCTGCTCCGGTCCTCAGCCCGTCCCAGACACACCGTGAGCACCCTGGGCGCGTGATGCACCGTGACCCTCTTGGAGGCAGCCACCTTCTTCTTGCACCTGGGACCCGAGCACAGAGCTGAGTGCTGGAACGCACCGATCCTGCCTCTGGAGGGCCAGACAGCCTTTCCTTCCCCACACCCTGGCTAATTAATTAGCTGGTAACTTTAAGGCTATTCCAGGCTGTAAGGCCGTATTAAAAAAAGCTGCCTCTCATAATTGTGCATGAAAGCTCTCTGAGAAACTGGTTCTGCTTGATTTCACGCAGCCCCTCGTGCAGAATCTGGTGTTGATAAATTGTAAGAAATCCTCTTACTTGCTGCATTTGAAGCCCTTTTTCCAGTCCAGCTGCTTGGGTGTCACAAAGTCCTCCAGAGCGGTGGTGAGGGATGAAGCTCCCTGGAGGAGCGAGAAAGGAGCTGTGGGAAATGCCCTCGCCCAGACACTTCCCAGGAGCTGGCAGGAAGACCCAGGCAGCCGAAGCTGAGGAGACCCAGCACAGCCCCCCAGGCAGTAAGGGGACAGAAAGAGGGTGACACTGAACATTTCCCGGTGTTCCAGGGGTTCCTGGGCCCATCCAGAGCTCCCTCTCGGTGCCACTGCTCAGTTCAGGGCCATCGTGAGTGAAACGGATCCAACCCATCAGCCTGGGAGCCAGAGGGGAGTTGAGGGAGGACAAAGAGAAGGGGAAGGAGAGTCCACCCAGGGGATAATGCCTCTTGTTCATCTTAACCCCAGCACCATGGAGTGACCAGTGCCATGGCCTCTGCAGAAGGACACTGCCCATTGCACTTCCCACTCACCACCAAGATCCCCTGTGCTCCAGAGGAGCTTTTTAAGACAAATTCTTTGGTCCTGCAAAGCTACAGGGGCCTTGGGACCTCTTGAAGCACAATAGCAAACCTCTTACTTTGATTTTTAAAAGGACATCCAGGAAGGCCTCGTAGAAATCAGAAACTGTTTTGCAGCTCAGGCACGTGACTGGAAGGAAAATCAGAATGCTGAGGGAAGTTAATTGGTGTTGGTTTATGCTCATGGGTCCTCCTGCGCCGGTCATCAAGGACCGGCTGCGTGTCACAGGCAGACAGAAGGGCACAGAAAATGCCAGGAAGAGCAGAAGTTGTGGAAACATACCTCTGGATCTCAGAAAGCCCCCAAATATCTGAAAGATGATGGTGGTTTCTTGGCAGGAGACATCCAAGCTGGAAATAAATGGCAAGGCAGAGTTACCTGCTCCAAGGGTCTAGCTCAGAAAGCCCGGGGCACAGATTTTCATTGAGGGGAGGACTTCAAGGAGCCCAGCAGATCCAGGAACATCGAGAAGGGAATTTGCTTGCGCTTACTCGCTGCTGCCACTCAGACAGGCTCTCTGCATGGCGCTGAGGGTGCAGCGCAGGAACTCGTAGGCATCTCCCGGGATGTCGGGCTTGAATTCCCCTATGACTGAGAGAGAAGTTGGTCGTTCTCGCCTCAGAGAAGGAAAGAAAACCTTCAGGTGTCGGAGCACCTGCAGTCGCTTACATTTGAGGTCCCTGATGACCGCCCTGGGCCGGATGGCGCTGGCTGAGGAATACAGGACCTTGCGGACGTGAGCTTCCATGATGCACATCATGCAGAAACCTTGCTGGCGGCCTGAGGGAGCAGGGAAGCTTCTTAGGGCAGCAAAACAACCCCCAGGTGGAAAACCTAACAGAGCTCTAGAAGCTGTAAAGACTTCCCACTCCTCTCGTCCCGAGGTTCCAGTGTCCTGGCGAGCCCAGGACATTGCAGTGCACAGAAAATGTTCTTCACAGGGAGGCTGAACTGGCACGAGTTTTCTGTGCCAAGAGGGTTCCACTTGAAGGGACAGAGACCCTGGGCCAGGACGAGGTGCCTGTCTGAGGATGGATGCACCTCGGGAGGACAAGTGGCTTTCAGTTTGTTTGAGGAACATAAACTCCTGGGGCTGACAAGGAAGGGCTGCTGTTCCCCTAAATCCAACTGCAGCTTCTGGGAATCCTTGGGATGTGCCCAAGAGATTTAAAAGGAGATATTCCTAATGATGCCTGACCAGAGGCTGCCTAGAACAGAGGCCAGACAAGATTCAGAGAATAAACTGGGGATTTATTGCAGGGCCTTCAACAGGGACACCTCGGGCACTCAGAGCCTCTCCGGGAGAGGCCACACCCAAGCTGGACCCCGGGGCACCAGTTTGCTCCACTTGGATCAGTTTGGATCCATTCCCAGATCAGGGTTCATTCTCCAGTGACAATTGCAGGGGATGATGGAATTGAGCCCAAGTCTGTCCCCCCTTTTAGAGGCTCCGTTTCCATCTTTGGGGGCCTGGGCCAACGAGGTGTCCTTGAGTGCAGCCTGGAGAGGATTTGTTGTGTCTGAGCAGGATGGGAGAACAGGAGCTCCCAGCCCATGGGGAGTGTGAGAGTTCCACACTAAAGCAGGGCAGGAGCTGGAAAATATAAAAGCTGAATCTCAAGGCATCACTGAAAGTACTCACAGAAGCGGCTGTGCTGACGAGAGAGCAGGTAGTTGGCCAGAGGGGGGGTGTACGTCAGGCACTGCAGGACGACGTTGAGGTAGCAGGTGCTGCCGAGGTTGTAAAGTCCCGCTCCGGGTCGCCGTTTCTGCCGCCAGTCCATGCAGATCTTCTCCGGGGGAAAAAGGATCCTCTGTGGTGGAGTCATTCCCCTGCCAGTGACTGCAGGCGAACAACATTTGACAGGAGATGAGACAATCGGTGACAGGAGCACTTTTCCCTGGGTATGTGCCAGGCAGGGCCTGGAGAGAGGTGGTGAATGGTGCTGCATCCACATGGCATCTGGTCACTTGGAGTGTCCCCCGGGGATCAGGGCTGGGCCCAGTTTGATATCCTTACTGGTGATCTGGGTGAGGGGAGCGAGTGCACCCTCAGTAAATTCATAGACAATGCAAATTTGGCATGAGGGTTTATCCTCTGGAGGGTGGGAAGGCTCTGCAGAGGGATCTGGACAGGCTGGATCCATGGAACGAGACCAACAGTGTGAGTGAGGTTCAAGAGGACCAAGTGCCAGGTCCTGCACTTTGGTCACAATAACCCCAGCAGCACTCTAGGCTGGGAGCAGCGTGGTTGGAACATGGCCCAGGCAAGAAGGACCTGGGGTTCTGGTCAGCAGTGCCTGAACAGGAGCCAGGAGTGCCCAGGTGGCCAAGAAGGCCAGTGGCACCTGGCTTGGATCAGGAGGTGTGGGCAGCAGGAGCAGGGCAGTGGTGGTCCCTCTGTACTCGGCACTGGTGAGGCCACACCTCGAGTGCTGTGTCCAGTTCAGGGCTCCCCAGCTCAGGGTTCCACATTGATGGGCTGGAGCATGGCCAGAGCTGGGCAGTGAAGGGTCTAGAGGGTAAATCCTGTGAAGAAGAGCTCAGGGAACTGGGATCTTTCATCCTGAAGGAGGCTCAGAGGTGACTTTATCACTCCCTGTGACTCCCTGAGAGGAGGCTGCAGCCAGCTGGGGCTGGGCCTCTTTTCCCAGGCCAACAGGACGAGAGGATGCACAGTCTGGAGCTCTCCCAGGGGAGGTTGGTTCAGGCTGGACATCAGGAGGAATTTCTTCACAGGAAGAGTGATTAGATGCTGGAATGGGCTGCCCAGGGAGGCGATGGAGCCACCACCCCTGAGGTATCTGAGAACAGACTGGACGTGGTGCTCAGTGCCGTGGTGGTGTTTGATCAAAGGTTGGACTCGATGACCTTAGAGGTCTTTTCCAACCTAAGTGACTCTGATTCTGTGTGTGAAATTTCAGTGCTGAGTTCTCTGTGTGACACCAATGACCACAGCTCTAATCACCAACCCAGGAAGCCCTACACCCTGCTGACTTCTACTGATAGAGAAAGTTCTGGAAAATGGTCTGTTCCCCTGCTTAATGTGCCAAAATCCAACAAATCCACACCGATTGCTGGGCCTCAGGCTACCTCCCTTTCCCTCCAGAGCCTTGGGTTATCAGATCTTCATTTTTCCTGATTGAAACGTGATGAAAACTGGCAACACCTGGGTCAGCCTGGCTGCTCTCAGGAGATGCCCCAGAATTCACTCGGGGCTGTCGGCGCATCAGCACTCGGGGATGGAGCAGGGGCCATGTCCTTCGTCCGTGGGCATTCACAGAGTCCAAGCTGGCCGCTGAAAATGTTACTCCAAGAGGTCATTCCCTGTCGTGGCCATCGCTCCTCTCAGGTCCGGCGTGGAAAGCTCTGGGTGACAAAGGAGAGCAGGGCCTCCTCCAGAAAGATCACCTGCTGGGAAAGGAAATATTTGTAGCTCAGTAACATGATTTAAAAAACACCCAAATGGAACCCAAAAAAGTACCTTCAGCTGTCAGAAGCGTTTCGGTGGTGCTGGTAGCTGCTGCCGAGGACAAGGAATGCTTGGGAAGGGGCAGGCATGCAGCGGCAGGGGAAGGGGCCAAGTTCTTCCAGTGGCCAGCTCAGTCCAAAAGAGCTTTTGCTGGCCCGCTCCTCAGGATGGCACCGGACAGGTGAGATCACAATCGCCAGGCATGGGTTCCACCTCTCTGCCACTTCTGTGACACAGAGCAGCCACACTGTCGGCCCTGTGGCCACCACACATTGCTGGGAAATATAAAACCGCAATCTTAGGGCATCATTCTTTTTTTTAGAGGCTTGACCCTCTACCTTGTCGAGTCTGTACTCTTAAATGTCGATTAATAATATGTATTTAACAGCATATATATCTAAGTATAGGATATAAAAACAAGAATTATGATTACAATTATTATGAGTAGTTTTTTTAATCTGGGGTTAGTTTGGTAACCATGAAGTGAGGGTGGAAGGTATAATCAAATTATGTAAATTTTGGTTCTAAACCTGAGTCATGGTTACCAAACTGTGTGGATAATAAGTACAAGAAAGAACTATCAAAACTACATTGTCTTCATTTTTATTAGTCTCTGCTTTTTAGTTGTTTTAGAAGTTTTTTTAATTCTGGAGTAGTGAATCTGGGGTCAGATTCACTGGCCCTGTGGCCACCACATCCCGGCACCTCTGGCAGCTGGAAGCCACTGGACCTCGCACGTGCTGCTGGGGAAGGGCTGCTCCTCTCTCAGCAGAGCAGCAGCAGCCAGAGGAGCCAGAGGCTGCTGGGGGCTGTCCCTGAGCCTGGGCACAGCTCTGGCTGGCACTCTTGGGGTGCTGGGGGTTTCTGTCCCGTTCCCCCCAGGTATTGGGCTGTCACGTGGCAAAATTTGGGCTCTTTT
The DNA here is from genome assembly GCA_013400735.1 of Pomatostomus ruficeps. Lineage (NCBI taxonomy): Eukaryota > Metazoa > Chordata > Aves > Passeriformes > Timaliidae > Pomatostomus > Pomatostomus ruficeps. The sequence continues at coordinate 1,165 of VYZT01060107.1, read as the reverse complement.
GGTTCATTTCCAAGGGATTTTCTGTGTCCTCAGTGTAAGCCTGGGGCTGCCCCTGGACTGGCACTACCAGAGATGACTTCAGCTCCTCCCAGGCTCCCACCCAGGGGCTCTTTCCCCCTGGAGCTCCCAGAAGCGATCAGGGATGGCTTTGCAGCACCAGGATGCTTTGGAATCCACCTCTCAGGAGAACACGGTCGGGTCCAAAGCTTCCTCTTAGGGTGCAAACTCCTCACTGAGAGCTCAAAGCCTCACGTTCTTCATGTCTGAAGCCTTTTGAAGGCGCAAAAACTGATTTCTCAGGTATAAAGTCCCATTTCGAAGGCCAAAAGACTCATTTGTAAGGTCCAAGCCTGCCTTTTAGTACCCATAGTATTTTTTTTAGGACCAACAGTTCCATTTTTAAGATCTTTGTCTGAATCCAAACCACCCTTGCTTGTGCACAAACACTCATTTTTACAAGCAAGGTTCTTTTACAAAGTCCTGTGCATAGTGGCAGAGAAGTAAAAAAATAACGCATTTTTCTGTGTCAAACCAAACCAAAAACCAGCGGGGTCAGTCTGGCTGCTCTCAGGAAATGCCTGAACCCCCTGTGCTCAGACTGGCTCCTCTCTGCCCCAAGGAATCAATCTTTGGTCCTGTCTAAGAGGGCTTTGGGCTCTCCAACAGAAGCTTCAAGCAGTAAAAGATGATTTTGGGCTCTCCAAAGGAGGACTGAGGTCTTAAACCAAGCGCTGAGTTCTGGAAATGGATCTTTAGAAGTGAAAAGGAGGGTTTGAACCCTGACGTTAAGTTCTGGACCGTCAAAAGATGTTTTGGTGACAAAAATGGATCTTTAGAGGCTTAAAAGAAGGCGTTGAACCTGCTGAATCACAGGCTGAATCATAAAGGGGAGGGTTTGGTCCCTCACAGAGGGGCTTTGGGAGCTAAAAAAAGACTTTAGACCTAAATCTGAGACTCTGGGCTCTACAAATGAAACTTTGGACCTTCCAAATAAGACTCGGGGCCTTCAAAATCACACTCTGGGCGCTCCTGATGAGCCTTGGGCCTTATAAGAGCAGGGCTTGCAGCTTAGAAATGAGGGTTTGTGCCCACACAAGGGGAGTGAAGACCACGGAAATTGCGCTGTGGACCCTAAAAAAGGTGAGATGCTGTCGCTGTTGTACAC